>BMAU01013985.1:600000-826725 GCA_019973935.1 Trichonephila clavipes
AATTCTAGCATTTATTAACAAAGCAAATTTAAGGAAAGCGTTTTTCGTGTCATCCTTTTTTTGAAAGAAAATATTCTAGTTAAATAAATATGAAACATTTCATGCATTGCACATTTGAATTGAAAATGTAAAAATGAGCTTAATACTTCACTAAAAAATTAAAAGTGGCTTGTTTTTATCTTATCATCATGAAAGGGGTTAACATATGATGGGAGGCGCGGATTATTCAGGAATATTCAACAGAACTTCAAAATTTCGAACTCAGTTTGGTGGAATTCGTTTTCTTTTCCCGTCACTGAGGGGTTGAATTCCTCAGCAAGGGAGTTCCAAAACATTCCCACGCCTGGGGGATCATTGGACTCATAAATTGCAGGGTGCGTCATCAGATTTTCCCGCGCTTCCAAAAGGCAATGAACCTTGTGCGGTAACTCTGCGCTGGTTCTGGACCAATCAGAGGTAATTAAGTGGACAAGGCAAATAGTCCGCTCTAGAATTTTGATGTAAAGAGTCGTAGAATAAAAACGGGATGCACCCCGATTTAGATGGAGAGACACAGACTGAGCAGATCCCAGACTTTGAGATCCGAATCCTCCGCGGGACTCCAGGCGTCAACCATGTCCATCCTCTTGCCACTTCATCTCTCTCTCAAGCTAAGTTAAATTTTAATCTTGTTGTGAAGTAAATTTATAGTTACTTAAATATGTTATTCAATAAAATTAATTGTTACCACTATACGATCGGACTGTTAATTTAGTGTAATGTTAATTTGTCAATAGAACTTAACTAATTTTAACTTAAGTCATGATGCGATGTTAAATTAAGAATCTGGGTTTTTAAGAAATTAGAATTTTTGGTTAAAGTCATAGAAATTAAATAAGCTATCATTAGCCTCGCATCACATATAAAGCTTATATTAATACACTGTAAACAAAATTCATTTATACACATATAGAACTCTATTACGTGAAGAAGGCATTTGTTTTCTGTAACTTAAAGGAATTATGCTATAATTTAAGGAACAACCAAATATTTTTACGAAAAATTATTTATAATTATATACAGTAGAACGTCGTTTATCCGAGTCAATTGGGACCGGACATCGTTCGGATAACCGAAAACCGAATGCGATCCATGCAGTATATGAAACTGGACACCATACGAATATTGAAAATCATCAAATGCGGGAAACATGCTTGAAGAAAAAGTAAAATAAAGGTGCAAAATGTCGCAATTTTACCTTTATTGTGGAAAATAATCACTTATTTTTCGCTGTACCATTGTATTCATATACAGTACATGTAGTTGACAAAGATTAATTGGTTCGAATATTTGACGCTCCGTATAATAAACGTTCGGATGAACGAGGTTCTACTGTACTAAGGCATTGTTAAGAATTCCTTCCTGATTCCTTCAAACTCAAAGTTCTCTCTCCCTTCCTTCAGGACACACCCCCATTGAATACCTGCCCCCTGATAGGACAAGCGTTCGTCAGCCTAATTCAGTTATCAACCGTTTTCGGCGCATCTCACTTGGCTGGTCGGCCTGCGAGGTGTCGGGTTCTCCCGGACACTTAACTGGCCGACCTTTCATAGCCCATCATTATTTAAAACGGTTGGCATCACATCTCGCTTGAGTATGATGCTCATCTGTCGCAGATTTTATTTCTTCCCGCTTTATTTAATTCTTATATTTAATTTTTATGTTTAATTCTTTTAAAATTATTACTACCTATTTTATTTTTAAGATTTTTATCAACTGGTCCCAGCATCTTTCTCATCTATTCTTGCATATTTATTTTAATTCATGAGTGCAGGATTTTTTCTTAAATTTCAACTTTCTTTAATTTTAAATACTTAAAATCTAACATGGCAAGTTTTATCTTTGAATATCAACCCACAATTTATGAAGATAGGGAATTAAGACCTCTGCGGAGATCATGCGCCCCGATGACCATTCTACCCATTAAGAATTCGCTTGTAACGCTTTTTTGATCGATAGAGGGCGCTACTGGATGAATGATGGAACCTGTTTTTCCTTAGGACGAGGACAAGGTTGTAGTTTGGTTGAGTGGGAATACAATCTTTATCTCTTTTCATGGCATTTCAGATGACATTATAGGCGCTTTCAATAGCCCTTTTTTATAAGATAATATTAAAATTTTTTAATATAACTAATGTAGATTGATAATAAAAAATAATTACTTTGATATGAATAAAATTACAGTTAGAATTTAAAGTTAAATGTTGATGAAAATCTGGGAATCCGTGAAAACCTATCCAATCCGTTTGCAGCAAAATCCGAGTTTGAGAGAAAAGATTTTTAGAATGAGAGAGAGATAGTTGTTATCGAGTGGGGGTTATGTAATTGGCTGACCAGAAATGTCAGATATTTTTACATTTAAGTTTAGGTGAGAAGCTCGACCTATCTTTGTGAGCTATTTCAAGTCGATTAGAAAAAAAAACAAAAAGGTATTAATATTTGAAGTATAAAAATAAATAATTAAATATAGAGAAAAATATTTAGAAATTATAGAAAGGTAGGATCAATAAAGATTCATCTTAATCTCTGTAAATTAAGATCATGAGCATATTTTAAGGAATAAGGTTGAAAATGAAAGATGGGGTGAACAAGCTGTATGTTGTTGATTCCTAAGAATCTAGGGTCATTAATCTTATGCCATTAATAGTGTTGTGTGTTTAATAAATAATAATTAAAGACTTATACGGTCCATAAAAGGCATGTTTTTAATTAACGATATTGGATATAACAGCATTTGTACAAAAAGTTTACTTAAGAAATTGTTTTTAAAAGTAGGTTTTATTGTTTATTTTGTATGTTCGTCGTCTGTGCAAATAAGGTAAAATACAAAATTTGTGTTAGATCTTGAAGACAATAAATTTATTTATCAGAATATATCCTATGTCTACGATCCATATTATACTCTTAAACTAATTACGATTACATAATATTTTCTTTAAAAATATATGTTACTAAATTTTACATTGATTAGAATTTTTCAAAAAGTTATGAAGATTGAACTAAGTATCATTTTAATCTCTTTTCCTAGAAATAAAAATTGTGAAGCTCTTTCAACATCTCATATTTAATTCGGTAATGGAAACGTAAGCTTTGATTAATGAATGCCAAAAGGATTCACGCCCAAATTGCGTGTTATGGAAACTTTAACTCTTGCTAAATTCTTAGTACTTTTGAATAATATGTTTTTTTATACGTATATAAAAAGAGTAACTTTTTAGATGCTTAATGATAACATCAAAAAAGATCATACGTTTCCATTTTTCCTTGAATTTTATTTTTAAAGATTTTTTATGCAAAATGTTTCGTGAGACCTATCATCAGGAGTAGGAAAATACTGTAATTTTTAACATTTTTTCATATAGTTTCTATTCAAGCAAAGAAGTAAATGTTTTCTAACTGTCAAAGTATGTATTCAAGTATCACACAAACTGGTATTATGAACTTACCTATTACAATTGGAACATGAAATAATGTTTTGTTATGTAAATTATAGCTTAGCAGGATAATTTTATGAAGCGATTTTTGGCATACTTAAATAAAGCGATTTTTTTCTTCAATTCCTATTATTAGTTTACAACTCCCTATATATATATATATATATATATATATATATATATCTTCAAATTTTCAATCGTAAGTAAAACATATTTTAAAACGCTCGATTGAGCTGAAATTTTATATATACGACAGTTTTGGATGACTATACGTTAATTTAATTATAATTAATAAACATTAATTAGTTAAAACTAATTATTCAATGAATAACTAATACAGCCACGTTGGCATCCATTTTGGCGACTTGTGTCAATACTTTATAAATGGTTTTTTTCCTCACATTTTAAAGCGCTTATTTAAGCTGAACTTTTGTCTGCACGACTGTTTCTGTATTAATACGATAATTTAATTATAATTAATTAAATTTAATTGACTGAAAATAATTATTTAAAGAATATCAGATGCAGAGAGTCACGTTGGCTTAATTTTTAGCGGCTTGGGTCAAATCTCTTTAAAATATTTTTTTAGCACATTTTCAGATAGAAAAAAAAAAATGCTTCAATTTTTATAAAAATTAATGACATTGTAACTCATGCGTTTGTTTATATTATAGTGTTTTTAAAATTTCAAAATATTTCATAAATAATTAGTTTTTCCTTTTAACATGTAAAAGTATAGCTCATTTAGCATTACGGTATAGGGAGAAAAGATGCGAAACACATTTTATAAAAGAAAAAAATTTATCAAGTCGGATAAAAATGAATACTATGATAAAATAAGTGATTCTCTCTACAGAGCAGGGAATCCAGACGATAATATTAATGTTTGAGTACTTTTTATATCCGAAAATATTTCGAATTCGGGTCTTATACTTTAGCATTAGCCGAAAACAGCCTTAGCATTGTGATTCTATCAGATGCATATATATATATATATATATTATATATGTAAGGATAATTAAATTAGATTAAAAATTAAATTCCCTATCTAGCACTTGACTCCATCTTTCTCCGTTCTCATATTCAAGTATCAAACTAATCGCCCATTTATTTCTTCCGAACATATGGCCTAGCCAATAAACATGTCTAATTCTAGGTCGTTAGATTTAATAGTCAACATATGTCTGCATTAAATTGTAAACACCATCTTCAAAGCAGCGATACTCACCAGATGTTTTTCACGTGTTATTCACGTGGAACCCCCACCATGGCGTGCTTTTTCCTCCCTGCTCGCAGTCAGAACTGATGTTGACACGATGGAATAAAGATCTCTTTTTTTTAAAACCTTAATCTGATTCTGTCTTTAAAATCATGATAGAATTAAAGCCGGCAGGATTTCTTATCTGCGAATGGATTTCAAATCTTAACGTAAAAAACTAATCTTTTTATAAAATAATTTTAATATAAAAACTAAAGCCAGCGACCATAATAACTGATATGGAGAATTTGACGGAACACCGAATGCATCATATGCCAATATGCTGAAGACGTCGGATCGCCGGAATAAAAAATGATACGGGAAAAAACGCACTATTATTCCCTGGAAGAACATCGCTCTTAACCCCCGAGAAGAATGCAGTGTTTACCACTGAACGTTATTTCTACCGTTGCTGAAGAGACCAGCAAGTTTGCCATGAAAGAACCAACTTTCGAATGACGAAAAAAGAAACAAAACAAAAAGAGAAGCGTGAATTCCCCAACTCAGTGATGAAAGGCGTCCAATCCCTTCCGCCATAATAATAATAATAATAAAATATGTTCTTCTTCGAATGGCATTGCGATTTGGTTCCAGTGATACAATGATGGAAGGACCGACAGTACCAGAAAAAAAGAAATCTTTTTCGCCGGAGTCTGCACGTTAATACTGTGAAATAATGAAGTATCAACATGGGAAAAATTAATGAATAAATAAAATTTTACTTGTGAAATAAAGTGACAACAGCATCTGGATGACCGTTCACAAGTGTTTCTGACGCTGCTAAGTGGAGGTCAGTTAGATTATATATTTCCAATTGTAGTAACATTGAAGTAACTGAGTTTTGTTGAACAGAACTTTGCGAAAAAGAATAATATATGATATGATATGGTATTTAATTTTTATAATATATATAATTGTGTTATAAATGAGATATTTTCTTTATATTTTAATTGAGAAAACAAAATATATAGGTTTTAGTCATACAAAATTTTGAGAAATTTTAATATATACTTCTCATAAGTTTATTTTAAGATGTCGAATGAGTTAAGAGTTATGATAGAAATTGGTGTTTTAAAGTGAAAGATATAAATTATGTTTTTAGAAAAATGACTAATGAACTAATACTAGATATATTGATTTTTATAAGAAACAAAAGTGAAGTCATGTTGTATTCTTTTTTCTCCACTGAATTTTATTCTTTTTGTTAATTATTTTATTCAGCAGTAATCTTATTGCATGTCATTTAATTTTTTTGTTTTGAAATTGTGTGTTTTGATATACTGGCCATATATCAGGATTCACTATTTCTCGAAAAAATTCCTTATCTAAAATTAAAATTAATTTAATAACTTGAAGTTTATTTTTGGATATTATACAGTGGATAAGGGAGAATACAATCATTATAATTTTGTATATGTCTCGAAACATTAAGAGGACAAACTTGTTTAGTTTGATATGTACGCCTCTCATTGTTTCTTATCAGCATCCCTGAACATCTGTGAGTTGATGACGCAGATTTCTCAGAGAGATGTGTTCAAAATTAAGTAAGGTGATACAGTTTATATTAGTGAATGTGTGATGTAGGAGAAAATCAAGAATTTTTGTCTATGAAACGAATTTTTAGAACGTTACGGAAAGATTCAAAATATTGTATGCGATATTGTTAAGTTACAGTGAATATTGAGAAAATTTTCATATATACTAAAAGTTAGTATTGAAGTGAGTCCACTTTTCCGACTCAAAATAATAAAAAAAGTGCTCTTATATTCTTGTATTCTTTCATTCCTATATTCTTATAATTTTTATGTTTTATAACGCATATGAAATAAAATATTGTATATTGTGTTGAATAGTGCATATAAGTTGTGTGTTATACACCGTTTTCATATTATTAATAATTTCATTTTATTAGTGTCAATATATTTTTTTATCTTTTTAAAAAATGTATTTTATATATGCAAAATATGTGTAACAATATAAGGTATTACTACGATGGCGCCAGAGTAGATTTTTATACAAAATTATTATTTTAACATTTGTATGATTTCATGTATTTTTATATTTACTATCTTATTGTTTGATGTATTATTTTCCAACATAATTTTTTGTAAAATATCTACCAGCTATAATACGAATCTATTATTATGAAGGAATAGGAGGAAACGTGAGCTCTTATTCTAGATGTCGAATAGATTTGAACAAGCTAATCTTCATTTATATGTATGGAAAGTCATGTTTATCAATTAATATGTTGGAAGTGTCCTTACTGTGTTTGTTGTTATCGTTTCGTTTATTGTATTGCTTTTGATTGTAGAATTACTAGTGCTTAAAATTTTCTACTGTGTTTAATATGTCTTTCTAAATATGTATTGTTTTGTGTTTGTTGAAAATTGATTAAGTTTGTAAAGAGAGAAAAAAAAAACACGCCATGACTCCCTTTTAAAATTGGGGGCAAATGTAAGGATAATTAAATTAGATTAAAAATTAAATTCCCCTATCTAGCACTTGACTCCATCTGTCTCCGTTCTCATATTCAAGTATCAAACTAATCGCCCATTTATTTCTTCCGAACATATGGCCTAGCCAATAAACATGTCTAATTCTAGGTCGTTAGATTTAATAGTCAACATATGTCAGCATTAAATTGCAAACACCATCTTCAAAGCAGCGATACTCACCAGATGTTTTTCACGTGTTATTCACGTGGAACCCCCACCATGGCGTGCTTTTTTCCTCCCTGCTCGTGGTCAGAACTGATGTAGACACGATGGAATAAAGATTTTTTTTTAAACCTTAATCTGATTCTGTCTTTAAAATCATGACATATATATTAATAGAAATTATTTGATAAAAAATAGCTAAAATAAAAACTTTTTTTTTTGTTGATCTAAGTAGGAATTAACTTATTTTTTTCATATTACTTGTTATTAATTTCTTGTTGTAAAGAAATATTTTTACTTTTAGATATATATATATATTTCCGCAGTTTATTTGTCGATATTATTTATTTTAAATTCTATCATATGAGTATCTGAATCATCAATGTTCAGTGTTTTAATACGATAAGAAATTTATAAGAGAAGTGTGGATTATGATGTTGAAGATTCTGCGTAAAAAAGAAATAGATAATTGACTACATTCAAGTGAATGTTTTATAAGCCTTTACATACTATAAATTCATCGTCTCTATGAAAAAAAAAATCATTTTTGTTTAAAAGTTATTCTCACAATTAGTCTCGCAAGTATGGTCAAATCTTTATCCGTCAAAATATCCATTTTGTAGCGGGATTGATGTTTATGCTTATATTCTTTTAAAATTCGATTAGTAATCATTCCTTTGATGGTGCTATTTTCACCCCAGTGATGTTACCATTACTATATATATCCATATATGACTTTGGTGATGTATTTATTCTTCATTTTTATGTATGATTACCTGGTATACCCGTTCATCGCACGGGTTAATTGAAAAAATTAAACAATACAGATTGAAGGATAAAGAAGTATTTAATGAGTTAATTTTACGCGAAATGCATATTAAACGAAAAAAAACACGTGTTTGTTAAATTTTTAGTATGTAGATCTAATAACTGATAAAAATGATTTTTTTTTATTTATAACGCCCCTTAACTCTCTTGTGGGTCGATTTTTGAAAACACCTTCCTAAGCTGATCTCTTCCCAGCAAAAGCAAAACATTGTTACAAATTTTGTGTAATGAACGCTTAAAGTAGTGTAAATAATTAATATCTAGAAGTGTAATACGTTATTATTACTTTCTGTTGTTATTCTGTTAAAATTGTGATATTCGCAAGCAACTCCGCTCCTTTAATTATAACGGCGATTCAATGGAAACATAGCGAAATGTTGGCGATAGAATGAAGTTGGCAACTTGGCAATTGATTGAACTATGCAGAAGTCGATATTCTGCAGCACCACCTGTTGTGGAGCTGCAACGAAGAAGATAGCACAAAACTCTTCTCCAGAAAAAAAAATACATATAAATGCCATTTTCATAGTGTTCGGTTGAACAGTGTTCGAATGATGCGAGGTCATATATACATGCAAACATCCATTTTTACTTTTTAGATAAACAAATAGCATTAAGTTATCTTAAAGTTCGGATCATTAAAATAGTTTATAGAAAATTTACTTGCAGTGAAAATCGTTTAACACAAAACTGAGAGGGTATGAATTTTTTCTTCGCGCTAAAAGAATTTCATGTTACAGAATACTAAAAAAATCCATGTATTTAACAAAATTAAGTTTATTAGAGTACAGTTTATTTACATAGATACGTATATATATTATATAACTGGTGCCCTGACTTCATCTGCGCAGGATTAGTCCTTCGAGTAGCTTTTGTTTTCTTCTCCAAGCTGCTTTCTTAGCTCAAGCTGAATTAGGGCGTTGGGAAAGATTAGACTTACGCTTTCGCGGCATAATTCTTAGTAGGTGCTTACACTTCCAAAAAATACAGTACGGCAGTTATTATTTTTATACTTAAAAATGCAATACCTGCCTATTCAATTAAAACTATAGCGTTATAATTGACTACTAATCACAAACAAAATTGCAAATTTGTCCAAATGATGTAGTGTAGTGTGAAAGACTTAACTTATCTACTTTAAATACCAGAAGCGATAAAAGTAAGTTTTATTCTGAAATAAAAAAATAGTGATTACAAAGCAAAAAATTAGAATCGAGCTCGCAGTGGTGCCTGGCATAGACAAATCAGAGGGGAACGTGTGTGTTTTGCTTCTAGATATATGCTGACGTGGCACGCCAGAAAAGCTTGCAGATGGCAGAATTTTTTCCTGCTTACTTGACAAATATCGTTATATTTTGGACATTTCACACAATATCTTTATAAATTATTATTTATTTCATACAATATCTTTATAAATATAATATAAAGACTTTGTGTCAATGACATATTAATTACTAAATTCGACTAAATTTTTTTTTTACTCATATTTAATTTTAATAATTTATTTAAAATTAGATATTCTAATTACTTCCTTGTACTTCCTTGCTTTTCACACTGCCATATCTCTGAAAAATTAGTCGTAATAATTTATATTCTTTTTTTTTTTTAAATGGGGTTTTCAATTAGTTCTTTTTTTAAAATTAAATAAAGATTTCGATTTTCGTAAACGTTCTCTCTCAAAAAAGACAACCCTATTTCGTATATATATATAACCTATATATCATTACAAAGCCATAATTTTTATATATTTAATAATAATTTGCTAACAACTCTAGACTTTTTTTTAATATGTCAATATTTGCTTATTTTCTTTGATGTCAAGATATGTTATTTTACCAAGATGTACTTCACTCATTAAAGTGTTAAAACTTGCATAAAAGATGTCATTTTTACAGACGATTATCATTAAAAAAATCGATAAAGCGTAATTTTCAATTAATTATTCTTCTAATGAATCGTTTTATTTTTACATCTTATTGCTTCGTTATTTCCACTCAAAGTAATAATTTCTGAAAAAATACCATTGTGTAAAAATATTTCTGAATAACAGCATATTAGGAGGCATATTGTTAATAGATGAGTCCATGTGTTTTTAATGAACGAGTGATTTCTAAAAGAATGAGCTCATTTTTACTTTCAGTCGAAGGAACAGCAGAATACAAATTACTATCGATGCATATTATAGAAAATTAAATCATTAAATATTTTCTCAGAGAATGAACTATAACAAAAGTATTCAGAACTTCTTATCGTTAAATAAACCCTTGGAAGTATTGAAAACAACGAAATCCTATTGTTTTAATAATATTACAATGTTTTTTGTCACTGTCATTTCCAGTTAAAAGAACATTTTGTGAGAGATATTTTTTGAAATATTTCATATTTTCTGTCATTTTGTTGATAACTGACTATAAAGCATCTACAATAATGAGTATTTAATTTGGAAGAATCAAGTAGATGGGCTAATGTATTTCTAAATTAATTTTTGTTTTGTTAACATTTTTATTTGATGTGTAATGCGGGATTTTTTAAAACTGATACTATTCAAAGTCACCTGTAGTTCCATCTAGCAACCGTAACTGCACCAAACTTTGTACGGAGACTAATTATGGCATGGTAAATAAGATACCGTGAAGTAAAAAAATTTGTTCCAGAAATCACGAATAGAGGATTTTTGTGGCACCGTTCAATGCAAAAAGTGTTTAAAAATAAAATAAAATAACACACACAAAGAGTAACAGTGACATTTTAAATGTAATTTATATTTACTTTCGTGGAGATTAAATTCCACCTTATTCAGTATGACCATTGTTCTCAGAGCCGTGCATTATCTGCATATTTCCTGTGATCGTATACAAGATGTTAAATAGAATATTCCACACTATCTGTAGCAAGGGTACCAAAAATCTGTCTCCGTGATCAGATTCAGTTTCAATATCTGTTATCACCTTTTTTAACAAAGGTTTACGTCCTCTGGGCAAATTATCAGTGACTGTTTCTTTAAGATTTTTAAGGTATCCGACTATATATATACGTTCAGAACCGTGATTTTAAAAAAGGACATAAATGGATAATTTTCATGATATTTAGTGTCACTTAGATTAGAATACATTTCTGAAATTGTTTTAAGAACATTATGACAAAAAGACTATTTAAATACAATATTTTGGTAAAAAAATAACTTAGAATAAGCTTTTTTCAAAACCGTCTCCTTTTACACAAAATGCTTCTATAATAATAATATTTAACTTATATAAAGTAAAGACTTCTTCAGAAAGTATCAACTAGGATTTTTGAAAATTTCACATTATTTTCCGATCTACTTTCAAATAAATATGTATCGGCGTTTTTTTTCTTAAAATTCTCACCTCTGTTGTAGTAAAATATGGATAAATAATCTCTGCATTTCTAGCTATCTAATCTGTATTAAAGCTTACGTGACAGATCATCAACTTCCATATAACAATTATCAATTAATCAATATCTGCGTTACACTTTAAATTTGATTAATCCGTGTTCCGCAAGCAGCTTACCCTAGCTCTCTCTTCCTAACTTGAAAGCCTAGACTTTATATAGTAGTCTTAATTTGCATGTTCACGTTATATTCTTCAAAGGGAGCGTTCTAAGAAAATAGTTTTTAAGAGCCAAAGATTCCCCAAGAGGATTGTCAAAATATGTAATTATTGTACAGTCCTTATTTAATTTTTCTCTTAATATGCAACACATAAAATGTGATGTATTCAGAAGTAAGTTGCAAAATAGAAGTTAGTTCTTAGAATTGAGAATATTTGGGTTTCTATACACTGGAAAACGAAAACAGGGAAACTTCCCGATCGATTTTGGCAATCGAAGAAGTATTGAAATGAGTGCAGGCATCTGGTTCACAAAATAATTCGTTTTCCTCTTGGGGAATTTTCTTTCAACACTGGACTCAAATAGCTACATTAAATTGAAATGAGGGTAACTTTTTAGATATATTTAACCCGGGAGAGTTCGCGCGGGGCACGGTCTCTCCGGGCTGACGAAATCCTTAATTCTGGGGAAATACTTTGTTTGTTACCAATGATCTTGTCAGAGTATTCTCCTTCATGGCAGTCTTCATGGAAACTAAAATGCCATTTTCACATATCACATTTTTTGGGGGGAATAGCAAATGTTTTCTTTACAATCTTAAGGTACTCGAAGTGACTGAACTCACTACGCTACTACTTTTGTTTCAAAATATTTTCCATAAACAGGCTATATTTTCCCTCTGGGGAAGTTTTATTGAATTTTACTTACTCGTATTGTACGACTCATTATGGTTTTTTAAATGTAATTGAATAGAATAAAAAAAGGAAGAAATGGCATCTGTAATTTTTATTGGATGAAACTGAAACTTCGAGAAAAGAAATTGATCAAGCATGGAAAGAAACAGATGAAGATATTAATAATGGTAGCGAAATTAAACTTGAGAAAGGCAATGAACAATGAAACGTTTGAATCCAAAGGAACCTTTTCAAAAGAACTCGATCAAAAAAGATATGAAGCCACTAGTGTACCACAAGCCCCTCTCCACCCCGTCAAAAAACACAAGCAGACAAACATGGTATTTGTTGATCCTCTAAGGACAGTAAAACTACAATTACCTTAACAAAATATGACAGTTTTGTCTGCAAATAACATTTCTGTAATGTTAACGAAAAGTGTCCGTGATTTGTGTCCTTTATTCAAGTCACGCTCATCGGAAACATTTTAGTTCAGTTTGATTGATATTTTTCTCAAATTATGAAAGAAAAATTGAAAAGTGCTTAAAAGTAGGTACTGTAAAGTCATACGTATTACACGCGCGTATATTTTCACACAAGCTGCATTTTTTTATTGTTAAGACATATTCGCCGTATAGCACGCACCCCTTTTTTACGAAGAAACCTGCTATGAAGTTTTACAGCCATTTATTCGAGGTATTACCCCATTATTTTGAAAAAGTAATGTATTTCTAGAAAAACGACCATTTAAATTCATATTTTCCTATATTTGCACAAGTCTAAGGTGGTTTTTTTATGTGTGCACATTTATTTTTATTTTTAAAACTATCCTTTTTATACCCGGCGTATAACGCGCAACCGTAAATTTCGATCTAATTTTTTTTGTTAAAAGTGCGTGTTTTGTGCCAATTTTACGGTATATACAGTGATTCACCTCATCTATATACAGAACAACTACAGTAATTTCTTCATTCCAAATTTTTTAGAAGCTTTAATAAATTTATAATTAGTACTAATACCCTAATTATTAAACAAACATAATTAACCATAATTAGATTTTGTTACTTGTTTTTCCCTCTTTAGTCTGAAGATTCTTATTTTAATCAGCTGTAAACTTTTAGAAATATATTTGTATAAATATATAACTAATATATTTTTTGCATTTGGTAATAAATGGAATATATAACTTAATTACTTGTTGTCTACGGAAGTCTGGGTAAATACGAACAAGCGGCGCATTGTAAATTACTTCAGGGATGTTCGCATGTTATCTAATTTATAGTGTGTATGTATAAATTATAACGTGAAGATAGTAAGGTATTAACATTATGTTTATAATACTTGTAGTTTGAAATTAAACTTCCCGGAACAGTTGAAGGTGACTAGCTTTAATGTCCTTTGTAAATTATAAAGTTCTTCTAGTGTTATAGTTAATTATGAAAATGTAACTTAATACAGGAAAGATAAGCCTACTTTAATAAATAACTTTCATGTTAAATAGTTTTCGACCATTTTATGTAAATAACTTGTTTATTTTTATAGTATACGGCATTGCTCACTTGGCATTTTACAAAAAAATGTCAATTGTCAATGATGTAATTTTTATGTTCATTATAAAGACGTTTATATTTTTAACTCATTGAGTTAGAAAAAATTACATCTTTTTTGGAATATTAATTTTATTTCGTTGATAACATTTTACTCGACAAACTTTATTTTGATATTATTTTATTGTACTTATTATACATATTACAAATTCTAGGTTTCTCTCTTCAAAGTTCTTATTACAGAATGTTTTATAATCAAAATTTTCAGCCATATTACGTACTTCTCTAATTTCTAGTTGTTGATATTTAAACAACTTTTTCTAATCTATAAAGCAAGTGAAAACTTTTGCAAATGATTTAAGTTTTGAAGTTTAAATAAATCAAACTATTCTGCTTGTGTTAAAAACGTCTTTAACATGCCAGCAAAGAAAACATAGCTAGATGTTTCTCCCATATTGGTTTTTAATTATGTGAAAATTTATTTTATTTATTTTTATTGTTCAAGAACAAGTAATATTTTGTTTACTGTTGTGGAATATTTGTTGAAATTGTTTTGTTCATATTTTATGTGTAATATTTTATCTTCATTTCCAATATGCTAATATGTAGAAAATTAAGTCCCGATCAATTGAGGATCTTTAGAAATAGGCATTAGGCACTTGAAATGCATTACTTCATTAAACGTTTATAAGTTTTAACTGCTCTATAATTTTTATGAATTTCTATGTAATTATTGTTTATATATACATTTTATGTATTATTTTTCGGAGAGTGTACATTCAATTTGAATGCAATCATGTTTCATTGAGTAAGTGTTTATTAACAGCACACTCGAAAAATTTATAAAATAAATATTATTTAAGTTATTTACAAAAAAAAAAACTGAAATAATTATTTTTGTATGTGTTTGAAGAGAATTTTTTACTGTACAACTGTTGTCTAATGTTCGTTGTTGTAAAGCCCTAATCCTTATTATTCATTCGTCTAAATTAAACAAGTGAATGATTTTAATTTAAAGTAATACAACAGTATTAAGTTAACTGAAAGTAAATCAACTTTGGATAAATGTATAGACTTCATATTAAAAGTATAATGTAAAAGAGAAATTTTCGTTCTAAATAAGTTACTTAGCCAAAGAGTAAAAATGTCATACCGAAGCCTCTTGAATCTATGCAGATATAGAGTAATTTTTTTAAGAATTCGAATTTTCACTAAGCGTGCGCATTGTTAATTTACTATTTTATTTTGTCTTCCTTAAAATTTGCTTTTGGATTTCTTTGTCTTTTTAAAAAAAATTATATTACTATTGTTAAAATGCCTAATTGCTTGTATATATGCTCAATAGCATGTTTAATTAAAATATAAAATAAAGTTAGAATATTATATATATATATAAATAATATATATATATAATATTATATATATATATAAATATATATATATATATATATATATATATATATATATATATATATATATATATATATATAATAAACATTGTCGTGTTAGAATTTTTAAAACTCGAATATTTTTTGGAACTCTAAATATAAGAATTTATCTCGTACAGCAAAACGAAATATTCATGTTTTCGATTGTATAGATAAAAATCAAAGAGATAAGGGTTTTAGTAACATATTGGAAACTAGCCTTTTCAGAGATATCCATGTGTTTTAAAACTAAAATTTAGATCTTGCACTGATAAAAGATGCAAGGCGTGTGGCATGATGAGTGGGGAACAGTTGGATATGGATGCAGGTTATATATTTTGTAAGACTTTTAACTGTGTTTATACAAAATGACATGCAACATATGTAAATTCGCTTACATAGGTCAGATTTCAAACACTATCAATATTAGATTAAATCAACATAGGTATGATACAAGGAAATTTGATTGCAACAAAAACCAGGCTAAGATTGAGATAGGACACTTTCATAAACATGGATTCAATAACATAACTGTATATATACTTAGAATAGTGCCAAATATTAAACAAAGATTATGGTTCGAAAACTTTTTTATAGGTTCATTTAGATCATAGTATCCTTATGGTTTGAATGTTATCTGGAAAGGTGAAAGTGTTTTACTAACTTTTAATTAAAAATCCGAGGATTCATTATATATTCCAAATTTTGATAAATCTATTGATAATAGTAATAATATTCGTTAAGCGAGAATTTCAAGAGCTAAACGTAGAAAAAGAGTTACTAGAGACATGTCAACCCTCAAGAATTCTATGTTAGAATTAGCTGTTAAATTTGATGATAACTACCACACAGGCTTAATTAAATCATTTATGTTTGGCATGTGAATAAAACTGAAATTAAAATTATGACAGATATTTTAAGCAGATATAAATTTCGGGATTCTCATGGTATGCATATGATTCAAGACCTTAATAACTATTTAGTACAAAAGTTTTTTATTTAGATGCAAGTGAAAATTACTCTACAGAATATTGTACATTATTATATATTTATGAATAAATCCTTTAACAAAATTAATTTTTCAACTATATTTTAAAAATATCAATTCATTTTTCCTATTAAAAATATTATTATTAAAAAGGCTTTCAAATACAACAAGAAATTTGGTAGATTTATATTTAATTATAATCAAGTCTCGGAGCTCCTAAGTTCGGAATCATGTAAATGCAATCTATATCGAGACTATATTGATGATTATCATCAGCACGTTGTCACAGGAGCCTTAGCATCGTGAAAGAAGATTTGTTAAGACATTTTATGGAAAAAGGTACCGGTTTTAGACTGATGATCACAAAAAATAAATCTAACGTTATGAAACAAATCATAAAAGATTTAGATAAATTCTACCTTAAAATTGCAATTAAATACGGAATGCCGATTGAAGCTTTCAATCAATTTAGATCTTATGTAGCAACAGAAATTCGAGAATTAGATTTCACTGTTGAAAATGAAATTATGTATAAAGATCTTAAATCATGAATAGAAAATATCCAAAATGACTTCGTGATTACATATGTTGATAAGGTCTCTGATAATTATGCCATGATTTGTAAATACTTTTACAGTAAAATATTAAGTAACCACATTTTAAATAATAATTCATTTCAAAAATCAATTCACAATAATAGAGAAGATGATAATCGTCTTTTAGCTTTGAACAAAAAAGACTGAATATTCATCTAAATATTAAATATCCAAAAGTATTTTTTTAACACCAAAATTTCATAAAAGCCCTATAAAATTCCGTAGTATCACTAATGGATACAATACATATATCACGAAGTATGGGAAGATCTTACAATCTCTTCTTCAAAATCTAATTGATAACATAGAAAACACGGCAATAATTAAAAATAGCTTAGAGATTGCTAGATTTACTAAGGGTATGTTAATTTTTTCCATGCATGGCTTTGATTTCGAGGACCTTTTTATTTCTATAGATATTGATGATATGATTAAGGTTCTACAGTTAATTTATGATAAAAATGAATTACATACTTCAATGAAAATATAAAAAAATTGATGTTCTTGTTAACCTTGTATTAAAAGAAAATTTCATTGCTTTTGATCAGAATCTTTATAAACAGATCAAAGGATTACCTCAGGGTGATCCAGCTAGTAATTGTTTAGCGAACCTATATTTACATTTTTTTTAAATTGATCATGTTGTAAATGATTCTTACTTGATTTATCGTTATATAGATGATATAATAATTTTTGGTAAAAATAGTGAATACAAACCAAATATTACGTTCTACCCTGATTATCTCAAGCTCCTTAAAACTAACTTCAACTCTAATATGGTGGAATTCTTGGATTTAGACTTGCATCTTATTAACAATAATGTAGTCAGTAACATTTTTGACAAAAGAGATTCGTTTAAGTTCCATATAATTAAAATTCCTGTATGGAATAGTAACTTGTGCATATATCAATTTACAGAAATATCATTTTGAATTTTTTATTTAGAAATGATAACTTAACTACCCACAAAATAGATAAATACATTAATATAAAAACATTTTTTCAATGTTGTTTAGATCATGAATACCCTTTTAATTTCTTAAGAACTTATATTCATCACAAATACATTAACCGTCTTGCTACTCCGAATTCCAAAACCACCACACAACAATAGGATTTCAAAGTCATCATGTTAGTGGTCTTGCTGTGAAGATTATATCATAACACTCATATCACAGTTTACCTTTTTTCCACACACATCTTGAACATTTTACACATTGTTGACAACCAACCAAATTAGAGCCTAGCAAATTTACATTTTTGACAATCAACCAATTCAAATTCTACCATATTTGATTGTCGTCTTTTTTTATACCTGTCTTTGCTCGCTGGTTTAAAAGTTAGCTCAAAAGATGTGTTTATGTATATTTGAATTTTTTAACTTGGTGAATAATTGATTTTCATTGATGTCAAAACGCTTGATTCTCTTCGTGGGAGCTCTGTGAGTAAAGAAATTTTGTTAAATTGTTTTTTGAAAGATACTTTTCTTATGTAATTGTTTTAGCATTTTTCTACTTTTCTTACGTAACTATTTCGCGATTTTTCTGCGTTAAGAGTTTGTTACATAATAGTAGTGAGTGGTTTTATCATACTCTCTGAGTTATCCATACTCTGAAGTTTTGTTTATTTTGTTTTATATGGTTTTTCCTACCGAGTTGCAAAGGGGGAGGGTTGGCGCCTTCAAACTAGTTTAACCCCACTTATTCGGTCCTAAGTCCGAATTGCTTTCTGACTCGCTCTTTTTTTTTGTAGTTTCTTTTTTTTATTTCTCTATAATTTTGTTCTTCATGTTCAGCTTTTATATTTTTATTACCCTATATCTTGTTATGTTCATTATCTATTATTTCTTGTTTTTGATATATAATACATATTTCTTTTATATATATGCATATATATATGTATGTATATATATGTGCATATGTGTGTATATATGCATATATATATATATATATATATATATATATATATGCATATATATATGTATATATGCATATATATATGCATATATATATATTTGTATATATGCATATATATATATGCATATATATATATGTATATAGATAGATAGATAGATATGTATATATATATATATATATATATATATATATATATATAAATCTTCACAAGTGGAATGTACTTAAAAATATTGTGATTAATGCTACGATGGAACTAAATTCCTCAATTTTATTACTAAATAGATTATTAATGATGAGGGCATTATAATGCAGAATATTTATAAAGGCAAGCTCGATAATATACGATTTTTTTTCTTTATATTTAGTATAATGCATCAAAAATAATGAAACTCATTTCATTTCGAATTTGAACAATTCATAAAATAAATAAAAAAAATCACATTTTTGTAAAATTGGAGCAGACGTAGTAACAAGTATCTGTATTACTTGTATTTTCTTTTCTTTTTTAAAAAAATATGTGACGTTCAAGAAAACTATTCATATGAGTTAAGTATTATATTACACGTATGTGTAAAATGGTATTTTCTTAGAACGGTCTTTCTTGAAAATTTATTGCAATGAATTTCCGATGAAATGATATTTAGATATTTATAAATAAAAATCGCGTGCACGGATGGAATATATTTTAATGATTCTATAAATAACTTAAAATATTGCATTCTATTTTTATTTGATGGTTAAATTACTTTTAAAATCTATATTTTGTCGATATAGTTGTAGAAATTTCTAAAAACATTTCTGTATTTAAATGGTTATCTTTTGCAATTTTTGTAGTGGTTTTCACATTGACTGCATACATCTTCTTTATTAGTATTAACTTATGCTGTTATCTGGTACATTTTATACAAGTCATTTCGAAAGGATCATTTTTATTTGAAATAATTTTGGACTTTTAATAGGTTGAATGAGATAAAATGATACATCTTTAGTCACATATGTGTTTTATTTCCTTTTTATGCATAATGTTTTCAACAGATTGTAAGATTATTATTATTTTCGGCATAGAGTGCAATAAACTTGTAGCACTGTTTCACGTAATTAAGTTGTCCGATTTGAATATGAATAACCTATATAGTCTTTTTGTACCATCATTATAAAAATTCTACTTTCTCCGTGATTAATTACTATCCTGTTTAAAGTTATTTTTATTCCTTAGATTATTTTACTGGTCATTGACCGTAGATATAATAACTGTTCATTGTATAATAATTTTTTTCTTTACTAAAATAAAATTGACATAAATTTTTCGCTATTTTCTTAGTGAATATCCTCAAAGTACAATTAAACCATCTCTTGAGACCGATTGAGACGAACTACGATTTTGTGAAGAAATCTAAGCTTTTTTTAGAAATTAATTGTTTATTTTTAGTAAATTCTTTATATTGGAACATCAAACAAAATACTTTCTTTATTTTCTTCAATTCTGTTTCTTTATAAAGGGAAAGTTAGTATAAAATACCGTATCGCTATTGTGATTTTGAGAATTTTTTAATTTAAGTATTTATATGTAAGTTTATCATCAAGTTACGTCTGATATACACTATATTTATATATTAATTTTGCGTTTCTGTCCAAATAAATCCCCCCACAGTTCACTATTTGGAAAATTATTGAATTGAGATTCATTGTGCCAATATACTTTTGTTCTTGTTTCCAGAAAAATCGCAAAATAAAGAAATTTGCAAAAAAGGGGGTTGTGATATGGAGGTCCAACTGTAATTTGAATTTTGGGTTTTCGGCTTACTTGCTTTTAATGAAGAATTAATGCAACTAAAATAAGCATATCATATGCCTCTAATATGGTTTAAACTGTCATGCACATAACACAGAAATGAATCATTCCATAATGTAATACTAAACATAGATGATATTGTGATTAAACAGCAATTATGCTAAACATATAATTTCACTCACGCTGCATTCAACATAAGCTAAGCTAATATGTCTGAAGCTATCACCGCTTGTATTTGATGCTCCTTTACAGCTTTGAATGTTGAAATAAATGGATTCCATCAATGAGAGCCTTGTAACTTTAGCACCTCATGCCCTCTAGTTATCCTGTTATTGGCAAATTATCAAATAATGGACCTAAACACATGAATTACATTAAGGTGTTTTCTGTGTCTATTAGAATTCATTTTAGAGAGCTTTGTCTTCGATACCGTCCATTAACGGTATCCATTCCTGTAATTGTATACGTATTTAATTTCAGCGTGTTGTGTTCCTTAATGCTAACTATTTTGGAGTTGATTATCTGTAAATTATAGAATGAAAGCGCTGCACCGCAGTGAATTTTAATCGTGATTGTGGTTTATAGATCACTTTATTATATTTAGTTAGAACAATATGGAAAATAATTTAAAAGGAAATGAATTTGATAATGTAATTTGTTTGGATAGAGTAAGATTCCAGAAGAATGGTACAGACGTGCACATCAATGGGTGTACATATTAAAAGGAGCAGTTTATTATAAAAATGTATTGGTGGAAGTGATGTTTAGAAGCATAGTTCTGTCAGTCATGAGAGATGAAAAGAAAGATGATTGTATACTTACAACATCGTCGCAAAATAATTTAATTACAGAAATGTATAGAATGACATATTCAACATTATATATATAAATCTATCAAATATTATACAAGAACGACAGTATTTAGGGCGTAACTGGCAACGAGTTTCATTTTTTTTTTTAAATTACGCTCGCTAACGTCCTTTTAGACACAATGCGTCTTGCAGTCCAGTACAAAACAGAAATTGTGCAATTAGAAGAGAGAACGCCATATTCACCTAAAACGAACATGAACAAAATAGAGACAACCAAAAAGATACTTTCCAATCATTGGTACAGAATTACAGAGAGAGCAGAGGGGAAAATCATCCAGGCCAATTTTAAATGGATGGACTTGCAAATTATCCTGTCCGGTGATGACTCTAAAACACGCCCCTTCCTCTACTCTCGGGAGGACCGAGATTTTAGCACGTATTTGGCCATCGAGTAAACATCCCCAAGATTTAACATCAGCCGATTCTTTAAGAGCGGATATTCTTTTATGTCGATTTTTATCCCTGAGAAGTTGCTTGGCATTTCAAAGAAGGGTCGGTTGACAAGATGAATGCAAAATCAAACCATCTTTGGTCAACTTGTCGGCTTATTCATTTCCATGAATGCCACAATGGGCAGGAATCTTTTGAAGGATAGCCTCTTTTCCAATACTAAGAGAAATGAGTCAATAAGTTTTTTTTTATATTTGAATTCAAGTTTTAATGGACATAGATTGTAGTCAATGAAATGGTTTTAATTGTGGCTTGATAATTTTTAAGGATGGTTGTAGTTTGGCCAAGAATAATACTAATAGCTCTAAGAGCCATAACTATTGCAAGCATTTAGCATCAAAAGTATCGGACAAGGCACTAAAATGTTTTTAAGGTTACAGGAATTGGATGCGCCAACTCCAACCCTACCAGAGGAAGCCAGAATAGGTCCATCAGTATGTGCATATAACCAGTCTCGATCTGGATACCTTTCATGGATAGTATAGCCAGGGAAGACCTTAACTCAGCCTGGAGGGAATTATGCTTACGAAGTGGCAGAATCAAATCCAGTTTAGCAGGCTGCTGCTGGTTTGTGTGTGTGTGTTATTGGTTTATGATCCTAATTTTGAGTATTTATTTTAAATATCGTTGTATTGTTGTTTGTGGAAATATTATGAATAAACGATAGATTATTTTATTTTTCCAATGACTCTACTTGAGTCTCTATACGTCACGTCTGTCCATACACCCCTATTTATTTAGTTTTAAAAAACAACTTATTTATGTATAAATTTTAGCATGTTTTCCAAATTATCACACTACTGAATGATTTTAAAAACTCTTTTTACCAAACCCTTAACTTTGTTAACTATTTCATGAAATACGTATGAACATTTAGTCAAAAGATCTTGCTAAGCACAATTATTTTTCTCTTTGTGTTCCAAAATGTTCAATTATAATTTCTTCAATAAATTGTTGTCTTTTTTTAAAATTTTGCTACAAAATATTCTGGAATTTTGTGATGTTTGCTGTCTTATCTCTGAAGTTCCACATAGGAAAGAAATTTTCGTTTCTTTCTATAATTCGAACCTGTTTACTTTAAATTACATCATCATTACCAGATAATTTAATATTTCATTCTGGTGGATACCTTTCTAAACTTATTTGATCTTAGTAAATTTTGTTTACATAGCATTATTTTATGATATAACTCTTCATTTTTTGCCACAAAAATTAGATAGCTTTCATTCATTTTACCTACTCTTTTAGTTCTCAAATCACATACTTTGAATGTTTTCCCATGCTCAAATGAAATTTATAATGCCATGGAACAGTAAAATGATAGTTCAGATCGTAATGTTGAATATCTTGTACTTTTCTCATAAATTTTATAATTAATCTTTTAGATTTCAATAACTATACAAAAATGTGGAATGCCAATATTTGAAGAACTTAGTCAAATGTATATTAAATACATTGTTGGGAGGGGGAGATAATATTGTCTTCTAAAGGGCTGTTACAAATAAGGGTTTTTCCTCCAACACATATGATCAATGATTTTTAAACTCTTATTTTAATTGTATGTTTATAAACTTTATTTTTTAGTCTTAGTATAATTTTACCATTCTAGGCATTTATCTCTTTTTCTTCTTCTTTTTTTGGATATCTTCCTAAAAATGTTTTGCTTTCATTCTGATAAATACTTAGCAAAAACTATTTTACATTTTACTTATGGAACACGTTTTCTATATACCTGTCTAATTATTCAACGTTTATATGAAAATATAAAAGAAGAAACTAATTTTTTTTTGAAAATTAATTCCAGAAATGAATTTTTTAATTTCAATTTTAATATGAAACGAATTATAAAACACAAAATCCTCAAAGAATCAATAATTACACTTGCTGTTAATATTGATTAATTTATTTAATTAATTTCAATACATCTTAATAATCTATTTCTCGCAAATGCTCAAGATAAAAAAAATATTAATCTTTTCAACTGATTATAAACTAAATACACTGCCATATAATTACCACATTTAGTACAAGAAAGCTATGTTACTATGTTATGGATCCAAGTTATGATTGCATGAGTTTTACTAACCATTTTATCATTTTGAAATGATTTCTTAATTGTACATTATCTTACTTGTGTAATGGTTATCAAAGTAACGGAGGAAGAAAAATAATGTAAAGCACTTAAGTTTTTACCATTTTATTTTTCCAATTGAAAATTATCGTTGGTGAAAGCAGAAACGGTGTCTAATTTGCTGTATTTTTTACCAATATCAGTAATTACGTAATGTTTTATTGATCGCTATGAGCAAACGAAATGACCACTGCTTGTACTTCCCTTTATCGTTTCATCTAATAGTTTCCCCTATCTGGACATTTGTTTTGATGATCTTTAGAACAAAGAATAATAATTTAAGTGGTATTCAATTTATTTTTTACTATTACATACTCTATTTAATTTCATTTTGTTTTCTTTCGGTCCAAAAGTCATACATTTTACAACATATCTTTAAAGATAATAATGAAAGGGCATTTTTGTTATCTTGTGGTAGCCAGTAAGTACCCCATTATTTTGTAAAACTGAATATTTGGATAGCATAATTATTTCCCATGTATTAATACTTATAGTAAAATAATAATACGTAATATCTTTTGTTTTTGAACATGCAAAACTATGTTATCAGAGATAAATATTTTGGGATATTAAGTTCGGTGATAAATCATTTTAATTAAATTAACAAAAAATCCAGAGATGTGAACTATATTATAAAAAAAATTCATACTTTTGAAAAATGCGATTGATTTTTAGAATATTTTCTAATAAAATGGATTTTTCTTGTCATTTATTCGCATGAAAAATGTGCACATATTACAACATGAAGCTTTTGTTTTTAACAAATTTTGGGGAATAAGTTTATAAATTCAAATTTACAGGCATAATTGTAACATGCACCAAAGAGCCAACACATTATGAACACCAACTCAGTAACACGTTGCACCTATTTTTGCCTGCAAAACAATTGCATGGATACCACAAATTCTAGGTAGATGACTAGAAACAGGTTGTACCAATTGACTAAGCAGTGATCGCGAAAAGTCGAGACGAAATATTCGGACACGAAGGTATTTGATCTCCTAGCTGCTTTTCTATTAAAATCCAAATATGCCCTATTAGAGTAAGTAAGAGTGTCCTCTGATTTAGGCTGTAGGATATTAATTTGAATTCATCTTTATGTTCCTCGAATTCTTCTAACAGAATTCTAGCCTTTTGACATCGAACGCTGTCTTGCTGGAAGATCCCATTTCCGATTGGAAAAACTGGCGCCGTATAAGGGTGCAACTGACCGCAATTATGGTCAGATAGTCTACAACTTTCGCGATCCTTATCCAGTAGTAACAGTGACTCTCTATAAGTACGTTCTACAATGTATAATACCGTCAACATCAGTCTGTGTACATGGAAGGGGCAACTGTTCGGCTGTGGAAGGTGGTGAACCCTGATACAATCATCGATGTGATGAATGAGAAATCGTGACTCATCCAACCAGGAAATTCTCTTGCATTTATTTGTGATCAAGATTTATGAGCCCGCTTTAGGTGTAGTTGTTAATGACACTTGGTCAACAGATGCCCATGAATGGGATGTCTGCTGTGATGTCTCATATCGAACAGTGTCCGTTGTGGTGTGAGATCCGAAGCACTTGTGCTTTGACAGGCATCATATTGGGCTGTCAAATGACCCACTATTTGCCACCGAATTTGGTTTTCTGAAAGGTACAGTCTCTGACGTCATTTTTTTGACGGGCCGTGGACACATAGGTTAGGGCACCTAACAGCTAGGTGTCTACATCTGGTTTCATCGTTGTTTATCCACTTTGCACAAACGTTAGAAGCAGAAGAACACGAACAACTTACCAGTCCTGCTGTTTCGAAGATACCCGTTATGAGTCTTCAGACCATTATAATCTGCCCTCTTTAAAATTCGTTTTCTCCGCCTATCTCCTCACTCGCAAGAGTGTACATGAATGTGTGTGGGATAGCTTACCTTCTCTAGCAGGAGTTAAATACCATTATCTCTTAATCATGGGGCTTCCACGTCACCCAGACAAGTTCGTTGGAAAATGTGGAGGTATTCAGAATGTTTTGGCTGTTAGGAGAAGATCAATGGATATTTATATTGATCTGTTATTTTTATAAAGTTTTTAAATTTAATCTTAAAATAAGTAATTGTTTTATTGAAAAAACGTCGCTGTCTTAAAAACGAGAAAACTATTGGTTACAAGTCTCATGATTTTGAACCGCGGTCAAGTGATGATAATAACACATGAACTGGCAATCCACTCTCCTGATTTTCACAACACGTCAGATTTGTTTGAGTCAGTTTTAATGTACATCAGAACTTGACGGGTTTTCTGCGTCATCAGGACTCCAACTCGAGATTCGATAACGTTCGCCACGAGTTCCTGGTCATAACCACTTGGCTACCGCTTCCAAATATTTTTTTTCCAGATTCAAATGTTTTTTTTCAAATAATCCTTATCTTACATTTGAAAGTGGCCGTGGTAGCCTAGTGGTCAAGGTATCGGATCGTGGCTGGCTTGTATCGAGTTCGAGTCCAGTACCACTAAAGACCCACCGTCTAGGGGAGCGATGCACGTTAAATGTGTCAATAACTCAAACGTTCTCATGTTGGTGTGGTGTTGTAGGTAGGACAGGGGGTGCCAGCTCAGAGGTCGTCCTCGTCACTTGACCATGGTTCAAAATTACGAGGTCTGTCGCCAACAGCCCTCGTGTAGCTGAACAGTAAGACGTTAATATTCACTCAGTTACATTTAATATTTTAACTTGTGAAAGACCTATAAAGTTGCATTAATAATTGAATATTTTATTTGTTCTTAAACAAGAACAAAGGCTTAATTATTCACTGTCCCCTACAGTCTGAGAGGCACATGAAAAAGGACAAAATTCACTGCCCATCATCATATTTATAATGTCATGATATGTTGTAATCACTTGTAGAATGATGAAAACATGTTTATATAGTTTTTGTATTTTCAAATCAACGTTCCATAATTTTCTAAAAGCAATTAATCAAAAATGACAGTTGGAAATTTTAAACAAGATTTATTTTTATCTCGTTTTGACTTGATTTCTCTTTTGAAAGTGTTACTTAATATTAGCTAGCTAAAGTGGTTTTAGAAAGTAATGAGGATCTCATTTTCCTGTCATTTTATTCTGTGGCTACGGTTTAATTCGAGAGATTAATATATTGTCTAGTACATTTCTTTTTTGAACTTTTAGTCATCAATCATATTTATCTGCATGTTTATCCTTCTCTTTGTGTATATTTATGTATTTTATTTGCACTCGTTTATGTACAAGTGTAATTAAAATATCATTAACCTCATAAAAGCTCTTGAGATGAAATAGCTATCTCTTTGAAGCATGTTCTATATTTTAAAAAGCTTTGGTATTAATATTTTAAATGTAAAGAACCTACTGGAGTGTTTTTATCATATTTTCTTTAATTCTTTGATCTGTAGAATATCAGAGATTTAGTAAAATAATTTAATGAAGTGTTGTCTTTTATAAATTAAATATTTTCCCCTAAATCTCTTTATGAATTGTGGGTACAATGTATAAGGGATGCTTTATCATCCGTGAGTAAATACATACATTTGAAAAAATAAAAATAATAATACCCTCTTAATAATTTCTACTATTTCCATAGCCGCAGCATAAAGTATACTATGGTAATGGCTTCTGTAGTACTAAATTATGATCTTAATGGATTAATTCGTTAATGTAATTGAATTTCACCGTGATTTGTTCATGTTTTATAGGTGATTTCCCAAATGCTAGAAAATTGTCGGAAGTATTTACGTAAAAAGGGTTAATACTGTTTTACGTTTTTTCACCAAAAATTAATGTTTTTACAATTTATAAATATAAAGAAATTTAAAAAGTAATATTATTATGCAAAGTATGATTTATTAAGTACAGTTACGAAAACAAATTGATTTGTTACATTAAAATATTTTTAAAAACTGCCATTCTACTTGTTATAAAACTCTTAAATCAAATATATATATATATTAATTACCTTCGTAGCTTAAGAAATATTCTCAGTAAATATTACGATTGAAAATCGCACATTCATTAAGATTTCCCGCACAAAATATTATATCTTAATTATCAACCCTATACATTAGAAGTTAAATAAAAACAAAGAAAGGTTATGCATCGCTTTTGCATTAAGTTACATTCTATATGACATGTAATATTAATTCCCGAAAAATCTTTGGAACTAAGGATCAAATTCAATTAATATTTCGAAAATATGCTATTTAGAAAGTTATCTGATTGATTCGGAAAACAAATTAAATCCTGTAACAAAAAAATTAAAAAATAATAATAAATTTTGTTAATAAAAAGATACTTTTATAAACTGTGAGATAGAAATAAATTTGAATATTTTCTTAATATATCATAATTTAAATTCTTTTTATTTGTTAAGGTGTATTTCAATTGTCCCTTATCTGAGATAAGAAGTTCCAAACCTGTTAAATTTATCCGAAATTTTGACAACTGTGTATCAAATGAAGGAATGAGAAATAGCTTTGTTTACTCTGGCCCAAATTTCTTGTAATTTTTAAACTTTTGGTGTACGCTTTTCGTCTCGGATTTTTGTAACAGTAAATCAACTATTTAGGAGAATAATTACTTCACTTCAAGTTGAATAGCGCAATTAGTGAAACTTAAGCTTATGTGCGAAAACTCTATATTTTCTTATGTTGACCCTTGTTGAGAATGAAGTTTTGTAGAAATAAAATATTGTGACTAATCATGTAATTAAATACTCAAATATTACTCTTTAGATTATTAGCTTCACTTTATTTCTCCAAAATATTTCTAAAAAAAGCGAGTTTTTTAATGTTTAAAATAATTTCTCATGGGATTTTTTTTTTACATCATAATACTTCACAAACGGTAAAATCCATTCATATTCAAATTAAATTGGCATTTAAAATGATATTTACTATGATGACAATGATACAATGACTTTTATCGATTCTGTAGATTTAATAGTCCATTTGTTTTTTAGGTATAATGTTAACTCATACTAAGTGGATTATTATTTTTATAAATTAAAGGAAACAAATTATAAATTATTTTCTGTATAATTTAGAAATGAAAAGGATGTCATTATATATACCTTCTAATTAATATTATCTTTCTGAATGGAAAATTAAAAAAATATATCAGAATAAAAAAAATTTATTTAGGTTCTCATTATGTATTTTAATGAGAACCATTATTTTATGCTTTTGAATATGAATGAAAAGATTTTTATGTTTTATCTTTTATAAAAAAAGTTATTCAGAACACATTCAGAGTGATGTTTTTTTAAAAAAATAGCATTAAAAATAATTTTGGGGATCAGTACTACAAAAATAGTAATTCTTAACCCCCTTCCCACCGCAATATTTTAAGTAAATTACCTAAATTTAATAGAAATTGCAGTTATAAATGTGAAACACACATTAGCTATTTTTTAAAAAAATTCCTTAAAGCAGTCATAGAAAAAAATTATATATATATTTCAATGTTACTAAAATGAAAGACATACATTTATTTAGAAAATGTACTAAAATTTTTATGTCTTATTGAAATATAAAAATTTTAGAGCTAATCTGGTATAAATATTATAAGAAATGTGACATATCATGAGGCTATTATTGAAATAGTATGTCATAACTCAAACAATATTCGTACACTAAAAATTATTTTGGTACTTCTCTCAGGAAATAATATTAAAAATATCTGGTTCAAAAAGGTTCAAAGAAATACATTTATCATATTTTGATTTATCAGACGAGCCATGATAGATTTTAAACAATTTAAATGGCCACTCCTGGTAGACTAAAGACGATCCTATGGTTTTTCTAATTTTATGTAATTTGTTACTTAGCGCCTAGGTAACGTAGAAACAATATATGTATTGTATAAACAAAAGAATGCTATATTTATAAAATAAGAAAAAACATGTGCTTTAATCGAATCTGGCCATCAAACAATTCCAGGGGGGAAAATACGGCTGTTCACGAGTGGCATAAAACATAATTGCGTTTTTATGAAGGTAGCTCAAACTTTAAAGATGACCTATGGACTGGGCGCCCCTTTTCTTCTACCGGAGATAAGAATGAAGAGAACATACGAGAAATCGTGTGTGCTTTCAGACGAATAACCATTCATGATATTGCCTCTGAACTTTGAATTTCACATCGCAGCATTCACGGCCTTCATGATGATTTGAAAATGAACAACATCTATTTTATTTTTGCTCATGGTTCTAAAAAATGTTATCACTTGGACCAAAAGAAATGAGATTGAGCATGTCTAGGGATTTGATTGACAGGGCTGATGAAGATGACAACTTCTTGAAGAAACCCTTGGCACATGATGAGGCATGGGGCTTTCTTAACAACCCTTAGACAAAACGTCAGTCAAGTGAATGGAAAGGCGAAATTTCGCTTGGACAAAAGTCGAGGAAAATTGCGACGAAGCAACTGAAGGACCTCTCAAAAAATGGTATCCTGGAGAGTTTTTAACACTTGTGCGAACGCTGGAACAATTGTGCGGATGAAGGAAGACAGTATTTTGAAAGATAATAAGATTTAATTATCATTCTATTTCTTAGTAATTTGTAATTGACCTATTCCGGGAATTTTCTAACCCTATCATTTATTACCTCATTGTTGTTTTTCGACATTATCTGAATCTTTTACCTATTTAGAGCTCTTTTACAAGGTAGAGTACAAAAAGAAAACAGCTTGGTGGCTCCACCACAACACTACTGAGATAAGGGCAATCCTGCTGGTGGTTCTCTGAGACTTTACCAAAACACACTTACTTGCTTTCTCGGTGATCACCTTTGCTCTTTGGTATATATTGATGGTGCCAAGAGCTACGCAATCTGCACCAAGTATACTACTGTGCTTGCTTCCCCTGAAAATTTCTATAGTGCCCGGGGTTCTTTTGAAAGGACCTTGTGACCAATAATAAGTTCTTCAGATTTCCTTATAACGTATGAAGTCATGGACCTGATTTAGCTCTGCTGATCTCCGCGGATATACAACAACAACATAAAGCCTTTTTTTATCACATTTTATAGCTCTTAGATGCTCTCAAGCCTGTAATCTTGAAACAAGTTAATGTCCTATTTACTCGAATCTATGCTGCATTATTTTTCCATTGTTAATGCTACTGAAAATCGGATGCAGCTTAGAATAGAAAGCAACACATTCGTTTGATGGGGGAAATGGAATTTTTAACCCTTTCAAAGGGTAAAATGTTACCGATGTTCTTCTCACTTGCATCGATGGCTTATCCCATTCCATAAATTATCTCCAAAATTCAGTTTATCCTAAAAATTGCTGTCTGCTCGTATTTAGGAACTTTTTGTATACGTTTTCTTGTAATCACCTAACATCAAAGATATCAGTACTTTCAACAAGACGAGTTCACTATGAAGTATGAATGAGAAAAGAGAGGTAATTATACATGTAGAAAAAAAAAGAAAACAGAGCATCGGCCACTGAAAATTTGACACGGTTGAAACAAATATACGTCGATGGCGTCAGCAAAATCTTATCATTTTTTTCTTTTAAATGTTCAACAGTTTTTAGTAATTTTTTTATATTCTTCAAAAAAAAATTATTTCGAGAAAATGTTCCATAACAAATCTGTTGGATGACACGCAAGACGACATCGTTTGGGAAATGACGACGCTGGCACCAATTCCGTAATCAGCTGTGGCAATAGAAATGACGAATCATTTTCGAAACATGATACTGATGGTTAGAATAATTATAGAATCATGTATGTATTTTAAAGTTAACACTGGTAAAATAAATTAAAAATAAACTTCTTTCTTTTTTTTTAATTTCTGAAGTATCGGATATTGATGAAGCTTGTACACAATTTTTATTTTCTCTCAAATGCGTGTAGAGAATTGAGGGAGCTCAGAATCGATGGGGTTTAGGTACGATTAAATACAGTACATTGTTTATTTTGTTTGTTTTGAATAGTAAACCATTAACTCTGCGGATTGTATGCAATTTTACTCTTATGTATGTATACAATACAGTTCATGCAATTATTTTTCCTATACAATTATTAAAAGTATTTATTCTAAAACAGTGCTTATTATTGAAACACATTTCCCCTGCAGCAATTACTTTAGCACCTCTTTCCCCCTAGGCATCCTGTCATCCGAGAAATATCAAATAATAAACCGGAATTCATGAGTCGCCTTAAGGTATTTCCCCTATTTATTAGAATTTCAACTGAATTCATTTTGAAAACATTTGTCTAGTACATACATTGTCATCCTCAAACAGTACCAATCCTTTAATAAATATGTGTATTTAATTTCACTATTATGTATTAGGATTTGATTATGTTTATTGTGGGATCAACAGCTTGTGTGTGAATGGGAATCGGAATTATTCTGTGATAAATGTTTGGATCTTATAAGAAATGAATCAGTGATGATGATCAGAGATCCACATTGCCGGTTTACCCACTGGGCGTTTGGGGTGGAAGTTCAGGAGCCCGGATAAGCAGGACTTAACAATATTTACAGGTGATAAATTCCATCCGTCAGTGCCAAGGAGACCTTCTGCTCCAAGGGCCTGAAATGAACTTAAATCGCTCCTGGGGATCTATTATTAACATTTGTATGGTTTTTAAAGAGGTAGGTTAAAGAAATAGAGTCTGTCTCTCAGTAATATTAAAAAATAAACATTTTTAAAAAATATATATTAAATTCGTGAACAGCATACTATTAACCGTTTGAGTGCCAGAGGTTATTGAAAAAACACTGTTGAAGAATCCCAAATAGCGCAACCGCCCTTTTTCAGAATGAGTACGAAAGGCCCAAGCAGCGCGCTTGCTTTATGTCTAGAACTACAAAGCAACGCGATAGCGCTTTGTTCATTTTACACCGATGAATCCCAATCGGATCTATACTATTGTTTTACCTATTGTGAAATGTACTATTTACATTAAAAAGAGCTGTGTAATGTACTTGCTTCAGTAAATCTGTGCGCGTGACTTCGGTACAATCGGTAACGAACCGTGTGTTGTCCATAATGTTCGAAATGTACTGTTTTTTCTCGACATAAAATCTCAACAGCGCGATTGCACTTCTTGGGACCTAAATGGTTAAATAAGAATTTCCAACTTTGTTTTTTACTGAAATTCTGTTCGTACATTCTTTAGCTAGACATTTTATGCTTATGATACATAATTGTTTTTGAAAAATAATTGTTTGCAAGTGTCTGTACTTTTTTTGCTAAAGTACTGAAATCTCGTAATGTTTAATTATACATGAGCTATGTTTGAATATTTTTTTGAAAAATCCATAGATTGAATTATGTTGTAGAGTGTCACAATTAGTTATGAATTATAAGCCGTTAAATGCAGTAGCTTATGGGGGACGCTCTTTAAATGGTGCAAAAAACAGTTTTAATAAAAAAATATTTTAGCAAGAAATTTACCTATATTTTGAGCTTACCAGCTATATAACTTAGGTAACTTGATTTTTCCATTACGTTGTTCTCTAGTATACATTTCGCATGTCTTTTTTTATTCTTGCGTCTTTAGCTTTTTAGCAAAACTCGCTTTTTGAAATATTTCCCGATCCACTGCTTCCCTTGTTTGAGATGTGTATAAACCATGAGATGTTTCTAATATTGAAATAGTATACCTTAATTATTGTTCCCTTAATTATTGGACGCATTAATTTTTCATTTCAATTTTCCAATAATCCAATTGCATAAAAATAAATTTTAGTATCCATGATTTTCTTACGCCCCCGCTACACCATTTTGTCTTTCAATGTGTGCAAAATTCTCTACACATAATCCTGTAACCCTAATGGTTAATTTACCTTATGTTTATTCATATGTTTGATTGGGTTAAATATCCTTTCTTAACCCTTTAAGTGTCACTGTCGTGTATATCCGTAATAAGAAAATACGCATTTATCGAGATATAATATACTTTAAAATGTATCAGTACGACACAATGTGTTTGGTAATTAATTTATCTATACTAAGTTAAGAAACAGTTTAATAAGTATACGTGATTTTTTTACATGGGCTTATTATGTGCAAAATTGTGTACACAATTTGATACTTATCTTGATAATTTGCACTGTTTATATAATTAAGATAACTTTGTAGCTTTAGCGTAAAATAATATTATACATCATTACTACATTCAATACATTGTTATTTTATGGGGAGGATGAAAGTTATGTTCGAAAATTGGGTCGCCAATATTGAAAGTTTGAGAAGGCACTGACTTATCCTCTCCAAATCTTCCACAATTTACTTACTATTTAAGAGTCACGCACAAAATGAATTTTTCAATTAGTACATTATACTAAGTTCTAAAATGTGATTAGATGTCTCAGATACATATAAATAAATGAAAGACGCACGCTTTGTACTATTTTACTTAACTGAGAGAGAGAGAAATTCCTTTAATGCAGTAGAGCTGAAATTATTATATATATATCCGCTGTTTCTTTTATTCTAAGGGATTTTAGACGATTAGCGATTCTGAAAAAACGTGATATAGTTATTAAAAGTATAGTTAAACTGGTCACCCCATTTAGATTTTTTTATGTTTACTGAGAAACTGTATAATTCTAGGTCTTTTCTGGCTCATCACAACGAAATATTTTTAGTTTTGACTTTCTTAGATTAAGAGGACATGGTTCCATTTTAGCAATTCTTTTTGTTTGCCTTCTATATGTATGTATTATGTAAAAACATATTTTTTCTCAAAATACCATAAAAAGCTAAGCATTTATGATTTTAGAATACCATCTACAAAAATTGACGTACATTCATGAAATTTGATTTACGAGTACGTCAAACTATGCATGACAAATTTTGTTATGGGTATTGGGATATCATGATTAATATTTGTAAAATACTTTGTTTATATGAATACTTATTATAAATTCCTTAAAAAATGTATAAATTCTAAATTGAATGATTTCTTTAAAAAATAGCTTTAAAATTGCTTTTATTCAAAAATGCATACCACATTTTATTACATGTATTATTATAAAGTGACCAATCGTCCTCCTTTTGGGAGGACAGTCCTTCTTTTATAGGTTCTGTCCTTCCTCGAAAAGTGTCCTACTTGTCCTCCTTTTCAATGTATTTATAATTAATCTGTTAATCTGCGTATTCAGAGATTCCAGGCTGAGAACTGTTACGCGTCACTTCATCGCAGGCAAATTGGGCAGATATAGAAAATTGTGTTAAGTTTTTACCGAAGGAAATGGCTGATATTAAAATCGATAACAATTGTTAGTTCGAAGAAATTTGAAGAATGAATGTTAATTTATATTCTGATAAATTAGATCAATTCGAAAATTTACATGTTGAAATTAATAAAATATGGATGAAAATATTTAACCAATTTAAAAAGTGAACACATTCCAAATGAAAATTTAATTATTCTCGTTGAATTTTCGTTGTGCTGCTCTGGAACTGATGCAGCAGTTCAAAGATTTTTTTCAATTGGTTTTGATTATTGGACTTGTAAGAAATCATGACTGAATGTTGATACTTTAGCTGCAGAACTTACCGTTAAAATAAATAAAAAAAATATTCCTTGTTCCGAAATTTACTATACATTAAAAATTATATTTTGACGCATTCAATGGCAAGATAAACGTTTAAGTAAATAACTAAAAGGGATGTAAGCATAATTAGTGTATTTATTTGAATTAACAAAATGTTTAACTTATTTGATCGTAAATGTTTCGTCTTACTTTTCAATCTAAGTAAAACTGGTCACCTTAATTGTTTTCAATAGCTAGAAAAAATATTAAAGAATTTGACAAAGTACAAAAAATGCCTTAGCATTCTAAATGACGACAAACTAGTTATTTTATCTTCCTGATATAAGTCAATTTAAAGTTTTGATTTGTACTCGTGGGATGTAAATAAAAGTGAACGCGTGTAAGTTATCATAATTCCACGTACTTTTTCCATAGAGCTTCCATATTTGTGAGGTCTTAGGAAAGTATTTAAAAGATAATATAAGCTAAAAAATAAGGTTTGATTGTTTGCCTGATTTTTTGTCAATTGCATCGCTTTGTGACCCCTTTAATATATTTAATTCATGTTGAATATTGCAGTGAGATAAATATATATAATCTTCAAGACGGAGAAATGAATTAGTTGTACAGTGTTTTTCAAGATTACAATATTTACCAATACATTTACTGCGGAATTTAGTTTATGTTCTTAAAAGTTGATATATGTATATATTTTTATAACATGATATACCCTATCCAAGTGCTTCTCAAAGTTCCAATATTCGCGACCCAATATTCAATCATAATTTTCATCTCGCCCCTCATATAGCAAAACATTGAATTCAATAATGCTATAATTTCGCGCTAAAACTACAACACGACTATAACCTCTTAAGGTTAAAGTCGTTGTATTTAAAAATACCTCCCCAAATTCACACCCAAACCATATTGATACATTTTCAAATTATATTTATAATGTTTTCTGTTCAAATTTTTTATCTGTAATGCATGGAAGCTACAAATTCTTTAAAAATTGATACAGAGTTTGAGAAAATTTGGATGTTTCCTCGTTAAAAAAAACTGAAAAATGCTGTTCTGGGCAATTTAAGACTTTTTTTTTTACTATTTTATGCAAAATAAATTGCAAAGATGCTAATGTTTAATAAATTGGGACAATTACATGTTGTAATTCATTATTTTTGTCATAAAGTGGCACTTTATAATGAAAATTCAATTTTCTCAAAAATGATGTTTTTAAAACTATATTCATGTTTTTTTCTCAGAATATAATGTATGAATGTAATGAAATTTTTTCCCTCATGTTACTGATACGTAACTATATATATTCTTGTGAGTGTTTTGGGGATTTCCCTAAAATATTTCACTGAAGTCCATATATCGTGACAAAAAATGTCACTTTTAAAAAAATTAATAGTGATATATTTGTTACATTTTTTTCAGAAAACTAAACAATATAATTTAAATATTTCGCTTAATTGCAAATATTAATGTTTATTTAATGTTCAGCCAAGTTTTTAAGCTTTAATATTTTAAAATTTTTCAATAATATGTAACTAATTACAACTCAGATGTGTAATGCTTTTTGTTGTTGAGAGAAGCTTGTTACATACATAAAAATACACCAATTTCCTAATTAAAAACATAAAAACAATTTTATTTTTGACTTTTTTTAGAAATCTTTTGTACAGTTTAGAGAAACTTTTGAATTTTGAAACTGTTAGAAATTGTGTTTGCATGTGAACATATAAAACCATAGTTAAATTTTTCTAATGTCGTAAAATCACAAATTCCAAAATCATGACTTTTACATATTGATACATGTTTACATCATATTTATGATGTTATTAGGTCAAATTTGATATTTGTAATGCATCGAAGTTAAAATTTTCACAGATTGTTAAAATAATTTGTGAAAATTAATGCAAAATGTTAAAAAAATATCGTTGAACAAAAACTGAAAAATACTATATATGTATTTTCTGAACATTTAAAAAAAAATTTGTTTTCTATTTTATGCTTAAAAAATAAGAAAATACTAATGTTTAATAAAATAGGGCAAATTCATGTTGAAATTCATTGTTTTTGTGATCAAATGCCTTTTTACACTAAAAATTTAATTTTCTCAAAATGATTGTTTTCAAACTGCGTGTACCTTTTTCACAGGAAATATTGAATGAAAATACTTGCAATTTTTACTGCACATAAATAATATGTAACTATATATAATAGAGCTACATTTTTGGAGATTTCCCAAAATATTTTGCTGAAAAGCAGTTATCGTAAAAAGATAATTTTCACAAATTTCAAAGTGCTACTACTGAGACCAACAGACTGAAAATAAGTTGCATAGCGTCATCCCCGTTCTTGCTCCAACTGTGCCATCATCAAGGAATCGACGTGAGCAAGTGATATGGACTAGGCTGCGCCTAGGACACACCCGCCTGACGCATAGGCATCTTCTGTTTGGTGAACCACCACCCTATTCCGAGAAATGTAATGTCTCGCTATCGGTGAAACACATACTCTGTGATTGTCCACATTCAAATCATCTTAGACATCGGCTTTTTAACTCTGTTGATTTTACTATATCCAGTATTTTAAACAATTGCTTCAATTCCTCACTTGTGTTTAAATTCATAAGCATCAAGGGTTTTATTCATCATATCTAATTTTATTCTATAGATTTTAAGAAAGGCGTATACACTATGCCCGACTAAGGCTTTATAGCCTGCGAATCTTATTTAACTGTTCTTATTGTCTCTCTTGGTGCATTATGATCTTAATTGGTCCTTGAGCCATAAAAAAAGAAAAAACCAAACCAAATCAAAGCGTTACTTTTACAATTAATTTTTTTTAAAAAAAATAAACAGTATATTTGAAACATTTTACCATTATTTGAATAAAAAAGCCTTATTAATATACAGACAAAATTTGAAGTTTTTATATTTAACAGTTTCTGAGAAACAGGTTCATAAAATGGCTCAATTTAACATTGTCGGTATAGGGGGTACCGACTACCCTTTTAACCGGCAGTTAAGAGATTTATTATAAACCGTACAAATTATCAAGAAATTACCGTTAATTTTTTAATAGAATTTTATACGTGACAATCCCATGGGGTCATTGGTAAATATTAAACTTGTTTTTAACTTTATATTCTTAAATTAGTTATAAAATACATTGTGTAGCACTCAAAAGTTTATAAGTGTAATATATTAGTGTAAATGTTTATTTTATTTTTTGCGTCAGAATGATCTTTGTTTGTTTGCTTTCAGTAAATTAATAGTTGTCACGCCCCCCCCAAGTGGGACGCGCCCCACAGATTGAGAAACGCTTCACTATCCCAAAGAATGAAAGAATTCGTGTAAAAAAGTGTATTGGGAACATGGAAAAGTAGGATTGGGTTTATCCGGTTCTAAGAAATCAAAAAAGAAAGAAAGAAATATTTGTGTACTTATAACCACATGATAGAAGTGAAAACTTCTGATTTATTCTAGGCAAGAGAATTCAATTGTTCGAAGAGTTACGTTTTCTTATACGATATTAACGCATGCGGGCGTTCATTCCATGTTTCGTTTCTTCTTATTTTTTATCTCCTACATAAGAATAACCCTTTTTTGCAATTATTTTCGCTTGCCCTTCTCTTCTTTCTTTCACTCACTGGAGTTGAGCGGAAGTGAACTGCAGAACAGTAATATTTTATTAAAAAAAGAAAACCCTTATTCGGGGGAAAAGTATGCATGAAATGTTTACTTAAACAAAGAGACGCGCCTAAAGTGTTTTCATTTCAAAACTAAGCTCGCGTAACCGATCCGAGCACGATTGCTGACTGAAGCCGAAAAAGTCCGATTGAGCGTAATGCACTTGAACCTGATGCTTAATTCAGATTATCTGTTCACCAATATTCGCCTAAAGCAGTTATCACTTCAAGAATTATAAAAAGTAAGAAGAGATACACATAAAAGCATTTTTATCTATTTTGCTTTATACCAATATTCGCATACGTTTGCGTAAGGCTGTAATATTACTGCTACCAATCGAATTATTTTGGTTATCGTCTGCAAACCTCACTCGTAAAATTTCTTATGTAATTTCTTAAGAAAAATTAGGACTAGCCTCTATCTTGTGCCAATGTTTCAATGAGGATTAAAGACCGAATTCAGTAATTAATCCTTTTCAATTCCTACTATTAGCTCACACTCTCTATATATTTATTTATTTAACTTGGTGGAATTTTCAATCGTTAATAAAATACATTTTAAAGCGCTCAATTGATCTTAAATTTTATATACTTGATTATTTTGGATGCCAATGCAATAATTTAATTAAAATATTACAAATACATCCACGTTGGCATCATTTTTGGCGACTAAGTGACCCTTTTGTCAACTTGCGTCAAAACTTGAAAAGGTTTTTTTTCTCACGTTTTAAAGCATTTAGATGAACTGAAATTTTATATACACGATTGTTTTGGATGACAATACGATACTTTAATGATAATGAATAAAAAGTAATTACCACTTAATGTTGTGATTCTGTCTTATCTATATACATATTTATATTAATTGTAATTATTTAATAACAAGTAGCTAAACTAAAATTTTCTTTCTTGATCTAAGTAGGAATTGACTTAATTTTTTTAATATATATTACTTGTTTATGTTTTAGGTATGTCACAATATAATTTTTCGTTATTTGGTACTGTGAGCTCGATATCTTGCTATTCGAAATATTCAAGGTATTTAGATTGTAAGACTCTGGGGAATCTCCCAGATTAAAATCGCGTTGTATTCCTAGTCTCCAATGTTGTAGTTATAATAATTAAAATAAAATAATTTTTTCCTCTATAATTCGGGATTAAGCGTTCGGGGTTTTTATATGATTTGGGTCCCTTAATTGTCTATTAAAAATTACGCAATTCGGTTTCCAGTTCAATGGGTTTTTTTACATAGGTGGCGTATGCAGCGCATTAGGAGGAAAAGAAAAGGCACAAATATAAGCAAATTGTCCTGTGAAATAAGTAAATCCTTCGCAAGCACTGTCGAGGTCATTTTATTGCATTCCAAGGCCTTCGGAATAGTTTTAATGGTTGCAACGCAAAGAAAAGAATCGTATTTCTCTACGGATATATACGTCCATGGCTTATAAAGCATGGGTTGAGAGAGACGGATATACCCTCCAACTACCATTAAAGGGTCGGATCAAAATGAGTCGTACATAAAGAGATTTGTTTTTCTAATTCATGTTAACTCGAAATCGCGTTAACAAAGTTACTATAAAAATAGAGTTGAGTGTATATTCAAAGTTATAAAAATCGCATAAATTTTTTTTTAATATACACTCTGTCGCAAAAAAAAATATATGCACCCAGAAGAAATCAAGCTACAATCACGAAACTCGGCAAGAATGTAGTCTGGTAAGAGATATGCAAATGATTAAAATTTCGAAGCCAATGAGACAAAGCTAAGTGTGCTATGCACATATTAGTTGCGCAACTGGGAGAGTTTAAAAGCATGAGTACGAGCGCCGTACGGCTATCCAAACGAATCTGATGACTTTGATAGACGATATTGAGACTTAGGATGCCTCTAAGACGTAACCGGCGGCAGTACGAGCAGCTGACGGACTTTGATAGGGCCGTATAATAGGCCTCAGAGAAGCAGGTTGGTCGAATAGACGTATCGGCCGCCACCTCGGTCGGAGCGATATGGTAGTTGCTCGGTGTTGGCAACAGTGGATCACAGAAGGTAGAGTGTACCGTCGCGGAGGGTCAGGACGTCCCAGGAACACAAATGATCGCGAGGATCGTGCAATCAGAAGAGTGGCCACTTCGGCACCAACAACGTCGCTAGCATCGATTCAACGCCACTTACCTCCTTCCAGACATCCAGTGCCATCAAGAGAAACCTTAAGGAGACGACTGACCGAAGTTGGCTTGAGGAGCCGACGTCCGCTAAGACGCTTACCACTTTTACATAGGCAGTGTCGACTGGATTTTGCCGACCTCGGGCAACTTGGGTGTGACAGACTGGAGACGTGTCATCTTCAGTGATGAATCCCGATTCAGTCTCAGTGCTGATGACCACCGCACACGTGTCTGGAGGCGCACCGGCCAGCGGTCCGATCCGGCATTTATTGTCGAGCGGCATACAGCAATTTCACAAGGTGTGACAGTGTGGGGAGCAATTTCTTGGGACACACGATCATCTTTAGTGGTCCTTCAAGGCACTTTGACAGCTCGCAGATACGTGGACGATATTTTAACGCCGATTGTGCTACCCATGCTATCATGTCGCCCAGGTGCCATTTATCAACAGGATAATGTTCGTCCACATACTGCGCGACTCTCCCAACAATGTCTTCAAGGATATGACGTCCTACCATGGCCTGCCAGGTCACCAGATCTTTCGCCAATAGAGCATGTCTGGGAAGGCAACTGCAGCCGTCCCGAGATACAGGAGAATTAACTGCGCAGATGCAAAGACTATGGCAGGATCTTCCACAGGGGGTCATAAGTGATCTAATTGAATCGATGCCACGCCGAATTTCGGCTTGTATAGCTGCCAGAGGTGGCTTTATTACTTACTGATTTTTAACCTTTTGCAAGCTGTAACCGCTTAATAAAATGATATTTTGTTCAGAATTTTTAATCATTTGTTTATTTTCATATACACTACATGCATACCAAATTTCGTGAATGTAGCTCAATTTCTTCTGGGTGCATATATTTTTTGCGACAGAGTGTATATATATATATATATATATATATATATATATATATATATTTGTAATAATTCCCTCTAGGATTTTTTTTATTAACTATTTTAATAATAATCAAACAAGCTTTAATTCTTTGGTTCAAAACTAACGCTTTAATCTTAATCGTAATCAACTAGTATCAGATATCCCTTTCCCGCCCATATTAACCAATTAGTGTTCTCATTAAAAAATAGTCACGCAGTTTTCACCGCCAGCTATAAATACTGAGATCTGGAAAGCCCGCTCTCTCTTTTCTCTGTAAACATGCAACCAGCCAACTGCAGCGCGTTTTCTGTTTGCTTTGACCATGTAATCGTCGTCGTTTTTGTCTCCAGCTCGTCGTCTTGAATATGTGAAAATAACTACAGCTATTTTTTTCTATTGTGTTTTATGTGTTCGTATGCTTCTGTGTTGTCATAACGCCTTCGATGTTTCATGCGAAAATAAAGAAGAGCAAAATTCAATCAGAAGTTATCCGCTGATTGAGAAACAACCAACACCGGCTCACGAGTTACATATATATATATATTGGGTTGTTCGGAAAGTAATTTTTTTTTGTGTGGAAATTAAAAACAGTTTTCGTATAATAAACAAATACCTTATTAAATTACATATTGGCCGTTCTGGTCCAACACCTTTTGCCATCTTTCTGGTAGTAGCATAATTCCACGCTCATAAAATTTTTGTTCTTTGCTGGCAAAAAACTGATCGAGGTGGTTCTGGACCTCCTCATTTTAGGTGAAGATTTTACCGTCTAAAAATTTTGGGATGACCGGAACAAATAATAATCCGATGGTTCCAGGTCTGGAGAATGTGGTAGGTGTGGCATTGTATCCCATTCAAGCTGTAAAGTCTTTTGGCGAGTTACCAAACTTGTGTGAGGTCTCGCGTTGTCTTGGTGAAACACTACACCTTTCCTGTTGATTAATTCTGACCTTTTCTGTCTAAGTGCATCATTCAGTTTGTCCAGCTGATGACAGTAGAGTTCCGAATTAATCGTTGTGTTATCCGGTAAAATCTAACAAAAAAACGATTCCTTTAAAATCCCACCAAACAGACAGCATCACTTTTTTTTGTGAATATCGGCTTTGGAAATGGTTTGAGCCGGTTCATCTTTTTTGCTCCATGACCTTTTTCGACTCCAGTGATGATGTGCTTCAAAAACGGATCATTTTCGTGACGTTTGAGAAGCGAATCGCAGACGTCAATGCGGCGACTCAGATTTCTCTCTGTGAGAACATGGGGAACCCATACATCGAGCTTCGAGGATAATTCCAGGCCTTTCAAGTGGTCATAAACTGTTGAATTTGATAAATTTAACCTCAATCCGATCTCACGTGTTGTTGTTCGCCGGTTCGCATCAACTAACCTTTAACGCGTCTTTATCAGCTTCAACCGGCCTTCCCAAACGTGGTGCATCTTCGACATCAAAATTGCCGGATCGAAATTTAGCGAACAGTTCTGGCACTGGCGTACTGTCAACACACCTTCTCCATACACATCGGTCAATTTCTTTCTGGCTTGAACAACATTTTTACCCTTTCTGTAGTAAAACAGTAAAATATGTCGAAAATGCTGCTTATCGCTCTCCATATTTAAAAGGGCACCAGCCAAAAACTACTGCGTAGAATTAATTGGAATTTTTCACACACAAGCCTTGCTATATGAGCTCTCAAAGCATATAAAATTATACGGCTTAAATGTGAAGTTGGGTGCAAAAAAATACAATTAAATATTCTGTCGGGAAAAAAACGAAATTACTTTCCGAACAACCCAATAGATACAATTCATGAAAAAGTTTCTTTTTGGAGAGTTGAATATAAATAAATCAGTTTATGTACAAGATTTCAGAGAACATTACGCGCATGTGGAATTTCAGGTTAATTAATAGCTCTTTGTATTGGGTTGTCATATCAGTAGTTTCAGTCAAATAAATTTGCTGTGAAATTCATAATTGCGAAATCGACCGTGAATGATGTAACAAGGGCAAAAAAATACATTTTAACAAATGCAGCAAAACGATTAATTGGAAAAGAAGATTCATTGCGAGTACTAGTAAGAATAATGTTCTTCTTCTTCGTGTCTATCAAGCTGACATCTTCGATTTTTCTTCTCTTTTGAATTGTCAGCACATATAGTACTTCCCGCATGGAGTAGAAAGGTAAAAAGCAATAAAAAATGTTCGGAATGTGAAAATTCGTACTTTTTTCATTCTTTTAATCAGATGATCAAATTGACTTTTAAATGTGGATTAGGTGGATTTTTTTCAGGCAGTATTAGTTTCACACACACAAAAAAAAAAAACTCATTAAAGAATAGAAATTTATTTTTTGTTGATGAAATCTTAGATTTCTATAGTAACTTGTGATTTCAGAACCATTCATCGCTGAAAATGACATGTAAACTTTCTGATACTATCTTCCACTTTCTCTCCCAACATGTTGGTTGATTGATTGATTGAATATTAACGTCGCACTGTTTAGCTACACGAGGGCTTTTTGCGACGGACCACCCAACATGTTGGAGAAGGGGGCTATGGTTGATTTGATTTGATTTAATATTAACGTCGCACTGTGCAGCTACACGAGGGCTTTTGGCGACGGACCACGTAATTTTGAACCATGGTCAAGTGACGTGGACGACACCTGAGCTGGCACCACCCTCTCCTAACTACCACACCACACCAACGGGAGGACGTTTCAGCTCTCCAGATTTAACGTGCATCGCTGCCCTACACGGCGGGTCTTTAGTGGTACTGGGATCGAATCGTGACCAGTGCCACGATCCGATACCTATACCACTCGGCTACCGCGGCCGGGGGGCTATGGTAGCACAGTATTTAAGATATCGGATCATGGCAGGCATAACATGAGTTCGATCCCTGTACCACTAAAGACCCGCCGTGTAGGGCAACGATGCACGTTAAATCTGTCAAGAGCTGAAACGTCCTCCCGTTGGTGTGGTGTGGTAGTTAGGAAAGGGGTTTCCAGCTCAGGTGTCGTTCACGTCACTCTTCACCATGGTTGAAAATTACTTGATCCGTCGCCAAATGCCCTCGTGTTGCTGAACAGTACGACGTTAATATCTTCTAACTCACCCAGCATGTTGGATTACTTTCCAGTAATAGTATCATGAAAAAATGCGGAGTATGAAAGGGGGAGGGGGAAAAGACATAAATAAGTAAATCTATCTTTAAAATAAGTAAAACCATCGCAAACACTGTCAAAGTCATTTTATTGCATTTCAAAATCTTCAGAATAGTGTTATTTATAGCAATGCAATGCAACGATTCTTATTTCGGAAAGGCGTATATATACGCCAGGGGCATTTAACGCATTAAGTGGTTAACATGAGTTTAATAGGTGGATGTCAAAATGACACATGTGCTTCACCTTTTCTTTCTTCTTCTACAAAACTTTTATTCAAGAGTAATAAATTTTTCATGTGAATATTTGCCATAAATTGGCTGAGAGTAAGCTTTTATGACGATATCGCTATTAAAAACATGAAAATATTAAAAACATATATTAGTTGATTTAACCGAAATTTTACGTTAAATCTATTGAGTTTTTTCTGAACACGTCTCATAATATATGAATGTGTTCGAAGACATTTTTCATCTTGAAATATTTTGAAATAGTATAATGAATAATTGAAATAGGAAAGTAAATTTCTTTATTTTTGTCTAAAGTCGTATTAATGCAAATTTAGTAATAAATTAATATAAATGACGTAAACTTTAATAATTCTGGTAATATTTTGCTATGTAACGCTACTTCTTTTAAAAAGTACTATCCATCATAATTAATGCATATACAAACGACATTGTTTGAAATATATGAGACTTTAATACAATATTCTGTATTTCGCTAAAGGCTTGTAAGAAGTAAATTAAATCTCCGTTCGATAAATATTTAACATAAGTTAGTTTCGAAATGTTTTAGTATTTAAAAAAAATACGTTCCGGCGTTATTTATTTGTATTCAATGAAAAAATAGTGTTTTGAATATAGATATAAAAGTCTAACATAGAACTTCTTTAATCATTTATTAAATTTAGTGACAGTCAAAAAGTCTTATAATTTAACTATCAATAATATCACGAGAACAGGTTCACTTCCTTCGCTCAATGAGTAACTAACGTTAAAAAAAGAAATTCTTCAAATGATTTAATAATTAATTATAAAAAATAATTGCAATAATTCAGAATTATTTTTTTAAATGCTTTATTCATAACTACTTTCAAACGTTGATTTATTTTAAATGTGTGGAAGTGGAAAAACGAAGATGTCAATAGGTTAAAATAATATTATTAATAGTTGCAATGTACTTAATTTATTTCTGTTAAATATTTACAAGGACTTTAACCCGTGTACTAAAAGTTCAGGGGTTAAAATATATGCGATTCACTCCACAGGGTTACCAATTTTCTCATAGGCGCGCTTAGCACACACAAGCACAATGAGCAAAAATAAGTAAAATTACTTTGAAATAAGTAAATCTTTCACAAACACAGTCTATGTCATTTTATTGGATTTCAAAGCCTTCGGAATAGATTTACTGATAGAAGCACAGAGAAGAGAACCATATTTCGGAAAAACGTACATATACGTCCTTGACATTTAACTCACCGGTTGAGCGAGACGGATATATACACTGAAGGCAGTAAAGGGGCTAATTTAAAAAGCAAAACTTTTAAGCAATATTATGCGTGTACGAATTATTTTCATATTCTCGCATTTTTCATCAAAGAAACATATGTCTTGAAATGTATTGTTTATTTTTCTAATATTATTAATATGCTGAACAAAAGGAGTTTCTGCATAAATAATAATGCATAAAAAACAATAACATCATTTTCTATGATAAAATTCCTCATCTTAATTAACTATTGTGTTTTCATACCAACATCGATATAAATTATATAGAAGCGCCCCAAAAAATACATGAATGGTGCAGACAAGAACATTAAATTTAATATTGAACTATCAACGTTACAAAGGTACAGTTTAAACGTGTCAGTACATACTTTTTAAAACTTTTTTAAGTATTTCCACATCAATATTTGGCTTGTGTTTTTTTTCTTCTTAGTTTTATATTGTAATAAATTATATATCAATGTATTTGTTTATATCACAGCTATTCTTTTACATTTTGTAAATGAATATAATAAGACCATTTATTTCGACAAGTAATTAAATAAACATGACTTGCATTAAATGAACCAAGAAATCTTGTCCCTTTTTCCCAAGACCATGCATTTAAAGTATATTCCAATATGTACAAATATATTCTATATATGTGTAATAAAAAGAGAAAATACGTTATTTATGCAAATATTTTTTTTTACAATTATTTCAAAATTTGTACTTATTGAAGATTCTTCCTTTCTAAGCTTTTTATTTGAAAAAAGAAGCTATAATTTTTATCTTTAGCGTAATTATCATTAATCGTTTTCAATTCATGAAGGCAATAATTATCATCATTATCTTTGGGCACCTCTTGTGCAATTTTTTTTATTATGATGCAAACTATATGTGTAGAATCAATCATGATTTTCCAATAAATTTTTGAGTGATATTGTACATTATTCATTAAACTCTAGATCTAATGTAACAATTAGGCCTAGATTAATAATTTTTTTTAAAATTTGCATACATTTTTCTCTGTTTATGAAATAGGTTTCGTAAAAAAACTTACATCTGATTTAGATATGCTGAGTAATGAGGGGGTCATTTTTCTGAAAAAAAGGCGATACCTTGCTTTAAATTAATTTTTTTAGGAATATAAAATCACTTAACCCGAAAAATATATGTTTAATTTTATCAAATTATATATTTAAGTTATTGCAAACTCAGTTCATTTCATTTATGATAAATAATAATTTGTTTGATACCATTTAGGGAGGTTTGAATCGCAATCAAAGAAACAAAAACTGTAACAAAATATAGTACATCTTATATATCACGATACAGCCCATACAGAGTGAGAAGACAAATGAATGTCTCAAATGATTTAATTGCTTCCGATTATATATGTTACAGTCAAAGTATGAAACACCGGTATTCTATAGAATACAATACCTAGGCATTGTATATAATGCCGGACGTTTTTAGGAAAACTATGAAATATAAGGATTATTACATATACTTTACCTATTTATAGGCATTGCATATAATACCTAGGCGTTCTGTAGAACGAACAGAAGTATTTAGGCTAAGAATGAAAAATACGATCCTGATAAGGCTATATTATATCAATAACGTACATTACTAAAAATATAAATATTCTGAAAAGACAACGAGAGTGTCACTAAAAAAATATTCAAAATACGTAAAGGGGAATGAAAGCTGTACAAAACACAGTTTTTATCTTTCTTATTAAGGGAAACACACTTTTCATATAAAAAATAAGAAACGGAAACTAACCTATACTTGATGCAACACGGTATTCTTCAATGCCATTTTCAATTAAATTTAATTTCATTTTTCACGAAAAGAAAATTCTTATTTTGGCACTTTGTTTTACTCATACATTTAATGAATCCTTGGCCGCTTCCTCTAGAATGAGCAGTTGAAATTGCCTGGAGAGGAGTTTCTGGGTTTGGAATATGTTTAATTCTAAGCAAGTTATTCTGGCTCAAAATGAATTGGGATCTCGCATATACTTGCTTCCTTCCTATACTTGTTAAAATTCCTTCAGAAGTTCCAAGTTGGTAGAAACCATCCTCTCTTACATTCATTACAATTGCCAATATATTGACATTCGGAAAAAGTAACAAGTTTAACCATGCCTTTTTTAATGCTTTTTTTCTGGCACTGTTTACAAAAGTATATGTACAATTCAATATCATGACATGTAACTTTTTTGTATTTCATTGAAAGTTCTTTCAGAATTCTATCCCGTCCTTCGTGTCCAATAGCCAAATGAGCGTCATGAGGTATGTTGAATAATTCAGAATCAGTGACGTCATATTGTATAGAATTGAAGCCTTCTTTGACAGTTTAAAAATAATTTTAATTTTGTTTTCTACAATCATATCATAGTGATTCTGCAAAAACTGGGGCTTTATTTTTTTGAAGCATAATCTCGAATTTTGGGCAGTTCATCGTCAAACAGTTTTTCATGTCTATAAACCACGACTCCTTCTCGAAAACTACAACTTGCTCCTGCATTTTCATGCTTCATTGAATAAAAACTAATTGTTTTAAACGTATATAAATAAAACTATGTATTTTGACACTCCCGAATAAACTGCAAATTGCATCTGACAAATTCTGAGTTTGAGGCACGCATTAAATGTCACGTGACTTGTCACGCGATGCTTGAAACGCAACTTGGAGGTGTACTTCATACTTTGCCGGTTTTTCATTAGACCTTTGCATTGTGGGAAATATGAATCATTTCATGCATCACAGGCTAGTTTTAGGCATTATACTGGGTGGTCCCGAATTCCTGGTTCAAACTTTAAGGGTAGATACAGGACATAGTGTGTGTGTGTCAAGCATTTATTGTATAGAAATGTAAGGGCGCATGTAGCACGGTGAGGCTTAAACAGAGGAAATAAAATTAGAGATATGGAATTGTCGGTTGGTTGCGTTGCTGACAGGGGGTAGTTGATGTATATCCACCATTTTAGCATGATGTATCTCAGTAGAGAACAGCGTCATTCACAATTTTACTGACTTCTACGATGGGTGACTTAACGTATACCGAAAAAACATTCAGGAATCACATGTACTGTCGTGCAAATGGTAATGGCAGAGCTGCACTACGATTGCATCCGGGGCACCGTTTCCTGATCGACGAATGCCGGATCACAGAACTTTTCAGCTTTTACCTCGTTAACTTCGTGAAACACCTTCATTCCAAGTTACCAGACATGATGCTGATCGACGAAGAACTGCACCCAGTTAAAGCCTAAAGAAAGCATCTTGAACGTTGTGCCTAATAGACCCTAGTCAAGCAAAATAGCTTTTGCTCATCAAGTAAGGGTGAGTTATCAGACCATTTGTAGAGTTACACATGTTCCCCGGCAGACTATCTTCTCCGACTACCAGTGGGTAGTACCGCAATGTGCGCTGCAGCTGGACTTCATAACTCATATGCTGAGCTGTTATGAACAACTATTGTGTACTTTACTCATGCCAACACTTCTACTGTCGGCGCTTTCAATAAACATTTTGTTGTTCCTTTCGTCTTTTATTTTTTGTGTTTGTGCATCACTGCGTCACTTGCGCCTATACATTCCAATACAATAAATGATTGTTACAATGTCCTGTACCTACCATTAAAGTTTGTACCATGAATTCGGGACAACACTTCAAAATTTGCCAGTTACATGTAGATTAATAAAATCAAAGCAAGTATTCAAAAATACGGGTTCACTTAGGCTGTCTGGTACGCATTTAAATCAACAAAGCCTGCAAATTTGATATCTAAATAAGACATATCTTAAAAAAAACATGTTTATTTAGAAAGCCGTTAGGATATTAACTCGTTGTCTCTCTTATGGAATGATTTCGACCCAAACCTGACTTTAAAAATAACGACAGGGATTTACGATTGAACCAGGATAATTAAGATAAAGTGAAGTTTCCTTCTCCGAACATTCACCGGAAATTTGCAAAAAGGCTAACGCAATACGGATTTATTTTTGATTATGTTTTCATAAATAAGTATTCAATTAATAACATATTTGAGTTTTCTTTTAATAGAATAGATATCCTGAAATAAGTATTAGTGACAAAACTTGTACAGAAAAACATTTTATGTGTGAGTGCAAAGCTGTGCAACATAAAACAATATTCCGAGTTGATAATATGTTATCAAAAGTAATTTTTAGAGTTTTAAACAAGTTTTTCAAAAGCATGCCAAGATAATGTTATCTATACTTCAGTAAAAATTGAAATTTGAAAAAGATAAAATATAGAACCTCTTTCACGCTTGTCAACAATAGAAGATCAAGAAAGATACACGAGAAGGACTTTTCTGTTTCACATTTTATTTTTCTGTCGAAAACTTCCTTGTTTTTTAAAAGAAAAATGTCCTCGATAACCACCCATTAAGAGTTAAGTACCGAGTAATTTCTGTTAAGTGAAAGCGACATTTGTTAAGATAATTTCGAAGTAAAGTCAGATAGTTAGTTTTCTTATCATTGCACAGTTTTCTTGAAATGTGAAATATGGTTTGAACTTTAAGTACATTTAAAAAAATAAATTACAATAACTTGTTTTAATATGGGCAATTTTAAAAATATCTATATGTTGTTTAATAATTCATTAAGTATTACATATAAAGTTGGTCATAAATTGCCATAAATATACATTCATTTACAAAATAATAAAATATATTCGTTTATTATCAATTTCCGTATATTACGCGCACCTATTTATTCACAAATTTCCTTTCTTTTTTAAATTTTTAGATACGTTTACCTTATAACCTGCACATTATAAATACCGTATCTTATAAATGTATCTTTGAAAGGCACTTATCTCTTGATGTATTATCCCAGTCTTTTAAACAATGGTATACTTCTAGAGCTACAATTGTTCTATAACAGAAGCTGAGTATGACAAAGTTTCCATTTTATTCAATGTATTATCCCAGTCTTTTAAACAATGGTATACTTCTAGAGCTACAATTGTTCTATAACAGAAGCTGAGTATGACAAAATTTCCGTTTTATTCAATGTATTATCCCAGTCTTTTGAGCAATGGTGATATACCTCTAGAGTCATAACGGTTCTATAACGGAATCCGAATATGAAAAAATTTCCCCATGATATCCAATAATGAATGTTCACTTGATATGTCATTTCTTTTAAATAAACAGAATTTAGATATTTTAAGAAACCTAAATTTTAAAGCTATCATTTTTATACCGACGTATAACACACGGCCGTAAACTTCGAACTTATTTTTGCATTAAAATTACGCGTTTCTTTCTGGAATGTAACACAAAATTGTTTTTTGATTAGCTTTTAAGCTAATGCTCGCTACACAGATAATAAATTTTCAAAAATAAAACAAAAATTCTAAGTTATGTTGAAGTAGATACCCCGAAAATAAGATATACTAACAAACTAATCTACTGTAAGATTTTTCGTGCTAGTTATACTCTTAAGACATAACCCTAAATGAAGTTTTAGTTGAAATTTTCATCCAAACATTTTCGAATGACCAATCAAAGTTCCGGTTCAACATATAAAGCGTATCTATTGGATAAATTTAACTGAATGAATCTTGCTATTCAATAAGTTATGTTACATCAGATGATCACACTTGATTGGATAATAAATTTAAATGATGCATTAGCCCTTGTATAAATTGAGAACAGAAAAGCTAAGCCTTCTGCAAGAAAAGTGTTGTGAAAAATTCTAAGGATTCTTTCAAAGTACAGGAAGAGAATTATGGAAGACGCTAAGAGTAAGAACCCAATAGCTTTCTGTAAAAAAAGGAAATAGGATTTTCGAGCAATCTAAAAATAGCTTTTTGAGAGTACAATAACCTAATTTCATTGGTTGGCAGGTAAATGCTGAGGAGTATAGATCATGTCTTCGCAAATATTATTTTCTTAGGTGGAAGACATAATATTTGAATTGCTGACAGGAGAACAAAGAATTTGATTAATAATAGGGCTGACATTCGAGTACTCGTACTTGCAATGCTTTGGTATTATGACTTCATAGCTTAACTAATTGCTAGAAGAATTCAAAGCATCTCAGCATTGAATGGATTGCTACCTTCAGAAATATAAACTGTGATCAGCATTACGATGATTTTTCAGATTTCGATAAACGTAAATTAGTTTCTATGAATAAATATATCACATTCCCTGAAAAGAAGTCATGGAACTTCATTTTCAATTATTTATCTTAGTGGAATTTTAAATCGTTAATAAACTACATTTTAAAGCGCTCAATTCAACTGAAATTTTATATGCATGATTATTTTGGATGACAATGCAATAATTTAATTATAATTAATAAAAATTAATTGATTAAAACTAATTATTTAAAGAATTACAAATACATCCACGTTGGCATAATTTTTGGCGACTAAGTGACCCTTTTGTTGACTTGTGTCAAAACTTGAAAAGGTTTTTTTCTCACGTTTTAAAGCATTTAGCTGAACTGAAATTTTATATACACGATTGTTTTGGATGACAATACGATACTTTAATGATAATGAATAAAAATTAATTACCACTTAATGTTGTGATACTGCCATATGTATATATATATATATATATATATATATATATATATATATATATATATATATATATATATATATTAATTGTAACTATTTAATAAACAGTAGCTAAAATAAAATTTTTCTTTGTTGATCTCAGTAGGAATTGACTTAATTTTTTATATATTACTTGTTTTGTAACAAATTTAGTTCAAGAATCCGGTTGTCAATTTCAGGAAAACACCGTAAAGGCATGTGTTTTCTTTGTACATATATAAAAATTTAAACACGCTTTCATGGAACCGAAGACTTAGTAGATTTAAAAAAAATTCGTCATATATGTATATACATACTTTTTATTCAGTGCTCGTGATTTTTAAATGTCACATTAAAAAATAACTGGTTTGAATGGTGAGAAAATTTCAAACCACTAAACGGAAATGTTGACTTTTGTAAACCTATGTGATCTTTATTTTAAAAATTTTATTTCATTTTGCAAAATATGAGCAATTTGAAATGTAGGTAAATAAATAATATAAAATTATATAAATGCATAGAATTTAAATACAATTTTATTTTGAAATTATTATTGAATAAACATGAAAGTTTAATTTTTTTTTTCAAAATTAAATAGATTACAATCATAATTTTGTGTGTAAAATAGTTTAACTATTTTTTATATACAAGTTAAAATACATTTTCCCTCTTTTAAATAAATAAATATTTTTTTTTAAATATAACCCAACAAATCATGAAAACTTTTTTACAGAATCTCATAAATTGTATTTAAAAATAAAATTATTCTGATACCTACGTGTCTGATGATTTAAAATGCAAATAATTATTTATTAGTATTCTTGAGAGTTCAGCATCCGTATTGAAAGATTACAGTATAATTTGATCAAGTGCATTTTTTTCTTTTTTTTCCTTTCTTTTTTCGTAATTCACAAGCGGAACAATCAACCTAAGCAAAACTCAATATTTTCATAATATATAATTTTTTTTATATTGAAACATGTATAAAAGGAATGAATAAATGTATAGTAAATTTTTCTAAGAAATTAAATTCTACGCAACATTACTATAAAAATATTCTTCAAACTTGAAAAGGCTTTTTTTATGTCCTACATGTTACACATAAATATTGTTTTAATTTCGTTGATTGCGTGCAAAAATACATTCATCTTTATTTAAATCTTTGCATTTAAATTCATTTTTAGTCATTATTTTTCATTGCTAAAAAATGTGTATATTTTTGCTTTGTATGATTCGTAGTAAAAGGCCTAGTTTCCTGGATACTGAATTATATTCTTTTGTATCAAGAAATGTAACAATTTTTTCAGATATAATTCGAAAAGAATGAGAATTTTTCCCCTTTAGCCTTATTTTTCAGTGGTATTTCATAAATACTGAGGTTCTTTTCTCACAATCCTATGATGTTTTTTGAAAAATGTATGATCTAGCATTTTTTTTAAGATTTCAGAATTATCCTAACACAGAAAAAAGGATATTAGATTTGACGCAACAAAACATTTTTAAAATGTTGTTATTTTGATGTTTAATATTTTTTCTATGTAATTTTAACTGTTTGTTAACTGTATATTAATGTCCTTTAAAATATTTTTCGTTCTAGCTGTGTAATATTGTTCAAAGGTTGAACAGATATTTTTCCGATTCCTACTGTTAATGCACACTCTCCCTATATACATTTATTTTTTATATCTTGTTCAAATTTTAAATCGTTAATAAAATACTTTTTATTCATCCACTCAAGTTCAAATACATATTTTTTAAACTTTTAGTGGATGACACTTTGTGTTAATATTGTGATTCTGTCATAGGTATATACATATTTATATTGATTGTAATTATTTAAAACATAGTAACAATAATGCGTAATGTAAGAACAAAATGATTTACGCGAAGATTAATGTCATTGGGGGGTAAAAACGTGGGGTGCTCTATATCAATTGTTATAAGAATATCTTGCTAGTTCTATCCCGAAATGCTGAGTTAGTTTAAAAATTTAACATAAAAGAACCCCACTCTTTTACCCCAATGGTTTTAAGTTTCTCGTAAATCAATTTATTATATTAAGAATTTTTTTTTTTACTTTTTTGTTCAATTCAACATAAAAGCGTATTTTTTAGTGTTTTTAAACCATAATTTATTTTTCATTTAACTTGTTCGATCTACAGTAAAAATCATGCATTTTTAGTTTTTTTAACTATCATTTATTCACACACTTTTTTTTTAAATTTTGGTTCGCGACCGAAAAAGTTTGCCCATCCTTCAGTTAGAACAATTTTTTTCACGCATGTACAAGTCTTTTTTTTTCAGAAAGACTGGACAATTGCTTATATTATGATAAGAAATTGCTGAGGTAAAAAAATAATTTCACTTTTAGGCTTACTCTTAATCTTTTAGTTGCCAAATCTGGAAATGGGTTCTGGAATTAGTCGCCAAATCTGGAAATTGTATAGAATTAGTCGCCAAATATGGCACTCGTACATGGTATAAGTCGCCAAATCTGGAAATGGTTTAATGAGTTAGTCGTCAAATTTGGATTATCCTGTCTCCTGATTATCCTGTTAAGGACACTGGTATAAAATTATGAAATTATTGTATTGTCATCGGTCCTTGACAATTGTGCAAAATTTCGAATTAATCTGATCTTTTAAAGTCGGTAAAAATCGAGTTCAAAGATTCCATACATACAAGTGAAACTTATAAAAACGTGTTAAAAATAAAACAATTTCTTTGTTGTCCTAGTTAGGAATTGACTTAATTTTGATTTATATATTACTTGTTTTCAAATAATATCTTTTGTTAACATACGGTTTTCTTTCTCGGAAACAAAAGTGTTTAAAAATATTTTTTTATAATGACCAGTGTATCTCTCATTCTGAGATGAGAACGGACATTCAAACGGAAAATAAAGCAAAAAAAAACAATCCTGAGTTTCCTTGCTCTCAAACATTGTACATGCGTAATTTTGAAAAAAAAAATAAATAAAATCAATAGTTGTGTGAAAAACATGTATAATATTTGTATGAGATGATAACTCTTATCCATGAGCTTTTTAACATCATTACTATAAATCAAATTATATTTCCAAGTTCAAGTGATTTTAAGTATTGAAAATTTCCATAAAGATTTTCAGTCATGTGAAGGGTAGTTGGAAAGCTAAAATCTTACTTCTTGGACAATTTGAAATTTTTACATTTTCAACTTGTATAGATTTTAACCTTTCTAAAAATACCTGACTTTAACCAATAAGGTAGTTAGAAGCCCTTAAAACCTATTTTTAATAATCGTTGAAACTGGGCTACGCCCATTTGAATGGCGAAAAATGATAACAAAGTACTTCGTTTTTACTTAAGAGTTGAACGTCTGATATAAACCAAAACAAATATCTTTTTTTTTTTTGAAAATTGAGTCTATTTTTTATTTACTAGCCGATTAGAAGCCTCGCTGCATACATTAAAATTAATTTATCTCAAAATGTAAAATTTGATGTTCGATGTATCTATTCCGAGAAACTAGTGTTCATAGATATGTACATTTTTTATAATATATTTATAATGATAACTAATATATACTAAAATGAGCTTTTTGTAAAAAAACTTATAAAATTATTTTTCACAAATTTTTTATCTGGAAAAATACGTCAAATTTCGCAATGTTTGATGAAATATTTCATAAATTATTAAAAAATTCAAAATTAAGTAAAAGCTCATTTCAGTTTAATGAGAAATGTATACATTAATTGTATAAAAAATGTCAAGCATGTAAGTACAACAGAATTTGAGAAAAAGTACATCGAAAATAGCCAATTTAACATTGTTAGTAGAGAGAGAAAGAGAGAGAGGTTTCCAACTCCCGTTAATTTCAAATCATTTTAAGACTTAGACATTTTTAAGATCAGTTCAAATTTTACAGCTATTTTATTGTGATGTTCTTAAAGTACTAATTAGAATTTGTACAAGCAAAAAGTACTTATTTCTTTTTATATTCTAGGTTGAAGAGGCACGTAAAAGTTTAAAATGTTGCCTGGAATAATTAAATGTAATATAAAATCATTTTTAGAAACGTTACACAACTAATATGTTTATTAAACACGTAAAAATGAAAAGTAAAATAGAGTAAACATATTTTTTCCTTTTATTCATATTTTCCGACTTAAAAATTGTAATTTTTGGCATTTCTTGTAATTTAAACATTTCTAGTTCCGAAGAATGTGAAATATAACATTTGTGGAATTTAATTTCAAAAGAGAATGCTAAATCTTGAAATGTAACATTAAATGAAACGGAAATGCTACATGTAATTAATCAAAAGCTTCGTTAATGAAATTCAAGACTTTACTTTGACTTAAGTGCAATTAACTAAATCATTTTAATAAGAATTAAACAAAGTTCACAATTATATTTCTTTTTCGTAAACTACATTTACGTATGTCACTTTATCCGTTTATGATTTCTATGTTTGTTGAAATGCAATATATTGACGAAAACATTAAAGTGTGCTTTAAGGTATTACTAAAACGTATGAAACTAGCTTTTTCTAAAACTCTTTTTTTAGCAATGCAAATCAGCGGTCAAAGAATTACAGATATGTAATGTTAGACACATTACATATGTTTAATAACTGTAACTGTTTAATTTTTACATATATCTGTATATAGCATTATGAAAAAAATCATTTACTTTGAAAAGCAATTACTCAAAAACTACATTCGTTTTTTAATTGGTATATTTGTTTTTTATATTTTTCTGGAGGCAACGAACACATACAAATATATCAGCTACTGTTGCAGTAAATACTCCTTCTCATAAGTTAAGGATAATTACAATTGATTCGAATAAAGCCAAAAAGGCACAAACAATTATAATAATCAGAAAGCTTGTAACATACAAAAAATTATAAATAAAGAAAAAAAGTATCATGCGATGCCATACCCAAAAAATACTTCCTGGAGCAAAATGAGAATGCATGCCTTGTTTAGAAAAACTAACAGTATATCCTTGTATTAACACTATTATTTACTAATACAGCTTAACTCTGCGTTATTTAGATATTTGATAAGAACTGTATTTTGACATTTAGTCAATATAGTCATTTCTGTGTTTGGACAGTATTATCTTTAAATTATCCAACTCTCCAGGCTGTAACATCTTATTTTTGAATTATTACTACGTGAAACTGTGGATTTAAAAGATAACGTGGTACAACACCTGTCACCGAAGATACATGATCTCAATTAGATATAAATCCTCTCTGAGAAAGTCAACCATTCTGCATAATGATGTCCTCTTCTTCAAAGTAATCAACCATGATAGTTCAATGGTGAGAATTTTTGTCACCAAAAGAAATCAAATATACGCCTTTGTACTCCACAAAAGGAATCTAGTGTTGCGGAAGGATATCAAGATAAAACTGGCACTTTACGTTTCTGAGAGAATTTCAGGTAGAGAACCCAATAATGATTGTCCAAGCTAAACTTTCAGAAGCACAGATGCAATTGTACCCAATGGCGTATTCAGGAGATCTAATGATTTTCTAGTGCTCTGCACGCGAGTTCGTTTTCTAGAAAATCTTGAGTTCCTCAGTAAACAACACAAATCTCAAAGTATTAATTGGACACCATTTCATTGATCTACCCTAAGATAATGAGCACTACAGAGATATAACGTATATAGAATCCATCTTACCATTCAGTGGGAATATGCCCCACTCACCCTGTCATATATGCATGGTTGCCTCAAAACTTCGATATCCAAGAATCATTGTATCTATAGAGATAGATTTTCTCTGTTATGGTTCATTTTCATTGTATCTATAGAGATAGATTTTCTCTGTTATAGTTCATTTTCATTTTTGCAGTTTTTTAGAATTTGCAATCGGTTGCATTGTGGCATTGTATAACCTGGGAACACGTTATACTTAACAATTCTAGTGTTGAAACTTTTTTGAAATTTCTACTATAGCCAAAATTCTTTACAGGGATTTTTCCATATGTGTGTATATGATCATATTACACAGCTGACAAATAATTCTACAATAATAGTAAACACAGAAGTCGCTTTTTCGTGTGCTGCGGTTGTGTATGTATGCCATCCTTTCAGATCGTTAAATAATTTTGAGCAAGGAATGATTCTTCTATGAATTTTGCTTCAAATTTCAGTATCCGGCAAATAAATGAATAATATGGAAAATCGGTGTACATTGCGGTCACGTTGTAAGAAGTAGGAGAGTATACAGCGCTTATTTAAAAAAAATTGCTCAAAACTCTGTGATGTATATATTTTTTTGGCTGGCACTATATTTTGTCCATTTAACTTCTGTAATTATAAATTATACTTGATGATAAAGCTAACAAATTCAAAAAGCTATTGTTAAAAGCATTATATTCCAAATTTTATTCTTTTATTAATTTTTTTTTAAATTATACACAAAAATTAGCTGTCTCTGAGACTTAGACACAAATGAATGATTTTATCTGAACATAATTACCAATTTGAGTATTATTTATTGTTTCTATGTTATATAATGGTAATTATCTATTACTGGTTAATGTTTATAATTCCTCATACAAAGGAAAATCTCGATTAATTTTCTATCTCGAAGATAATTTTTCTTTCAAAAATTTAAACCATTTCTTTTATGTATATGAAGCAATTCACGGAAGTTCGAAGCACAAATTGGCGTATTTATTCATAATCTTCCTATGGCTTAAATATTTAGTTCTAAAATAAATTATTTTACACATACGCACGAAAACAATTTTTTACCGCCTAGTTATCTCCAAGCATAATTTCTTGATAAACATCAAATTTTCTTAAGACTCCATGAGTAACTTCTTAAATATAAATACTTCTCTTTTATCACAGGGAAGTTATGTTAAAGAATCCATGGAACCATATTAAATCTATTTGATTAAACATTTTTATCTCTAAGAACTATATTTCTGAAAATTGTGTTATCGTAGCCGAGTAATGACGTTCTTAAGGATTATCTTGTTTAGAGAAAAGGGAAAAAATTGAAACACTTAACATGATACACTCTTTCCATTACTCCCGTTCCTGTTGGTTTGCTGATAGAAAACGATCATTAATATCAATAAAAACAACGTGCAATTTGCTTACGCCCATGACTGTAATCATATTGTTGTAATGGTCTTCCAAAATAAAAGAAATGGCCACTCCTTACTATCCTTTCCCTCCTTTTTTTAAAGGGGTACTATTATGTATTTCTATAGGTGGGCATTTGTTTGTATTGATTTTTTAATAGAAATATACCTAATCAAAACAAAATGGTATTTGGCTTAGATACATGCATTAGATTATTTGATCACTCATTTGCTATCTACAATTGTTTAAGACCGGGATTGACAATTGTTTTTGGCTCGAGTGTCATATTGTGGAAGCGGAGGATTCCGAAAGGTCCACGTATATATATATATATATATATATATATATATATATATATATATATTAATGATTACATTCATTAGTCGACTTTGCATTTCAAAAAAAGTATAAATTGTACTATAAAATCGATAAGTTTAAGTCAAATAATGTGGTGGCAGTTTTAGTCCGTTTATTTATTCTGCTGATTACATATTTACGTAGTAGTAGTATTCAAAAGACCCGAGACTCGTCTATAACTTTAAAAATATTATTAATTAAACTGCTGAAGCACGTCCGCCTTCGAATAAGATCCTTGAGCAACAACGCACTTTTGCCATAGCTTGTAAAAGCCATCCAAATATTTCTGGAATCCACTTTTAGCCATGACCTTTAATCCAACCTGTGAGAGGCTTGCACCTCTCTCTCGGGCACCTAGATGAATTGAGTGGTAGGGAAGAAACATTCGACATGATTCAATTAATTTATTTGTTTATCCAAAAATGAAAAGACACAATTTCAACTAATAATAGTAAGAGAATGTCTGGATGCTAACCGTGAAAGTGGAACAACGACGGTAAAACGCAAATGATTAGGAGGCTATCAAACTTGATACTTAGTTAAAAAAGGATCTAACCTATCATCCTATTAAATCTAATATGAATTCCATCACAGTGAACAATCGTCACTTTAAAACTTCCTCCTAATGAGTTATCAATCACAGTATTTCAAAGATGATACTTCAGTAGCAATCTTTCCTGATTCGAGTATAACTCCCCTCCAACTCCCTGTTTAGGCTAGAAAACGTAGACCATATTTAGTGAGTTAATTTTAATATCATGATTCTCTTTTTTCGAAAGGTTGGTTGTGAATAAAGCGAATTGATAGCCCAAAGATTTCCCAAGAGGATTAATTAAAAGAAAGCGTATAGATCCGTCACAAACCTGCGATGCACTTTTAACTTCATTTGCAGATTGACCTTCATTTAACATACGGGGAACGATATGCATATTAAGTTTGTATGCATAACGTTATGTATGTTATGACACACCCAATGCATGTTAAATGCTTAGACAGTATCTGTTGACATGTAGCCCACGGTATCCCAACTGAGTCTGCTATTATTGGAAGCTTGTTTTTATTTCCCGCCGCAGAAACATTTTCGATGTTTTCAGCGGTGCGGGAATTCTGCAGATATCCAGAGAGTTTATCGTCTTCGGCACTTTCCCTGACTTCCCTGAAACCTCGATGCATCTCAAAAACTGCGTTCGTGGCAATGTATCACAGTCTTACATATGCTTCAAAATTTCGAAAGTCTCCGTAGCGCTTTTTCCCAAACGAACACAAAAATTAGTATCCATTATCCGCTCAACAAACGCAATTTTTTTCAATCGCCGGACGATTAAATACTTCGGCCTACAAAATATGACGCCATGGTAATCCTCCGACCACGTGATTTGGAACAATTTTTTTTATATAAAAGGGGAAGAATTCAATAACACAGAAATGTTATTGTAGCCGCTCTACTACAGAGATTTTCCACGTTATAGGCTTAGTCTGGGAACTTTTGAACCCTGTTACTATAACTGCAAGAACATTTAATTTTAGAGTCATTGTAATGAGACTATGCACCTTATTACACTTTTCTACACTTTTCTTTTTTGTTTTTCTTTATTTTTAGTGAAAAAAGTTTCGTTCACGCATATATATTGACGCGGCCGTCATCGTAGAAAATACAAATTTTTGGTTGCGTTCGGAAAAGTAGAAAAACCATTTTCAAGGCGAATTTAGTGATTTTCTCGGAAGGCCGCAAAAAAAGCTTCGTAGGCCGATATTTGACCACTTCTGATATAATGGAAGTTTAATTTATCACGAAGAACACCAGATATTAAACAAATAATGCAGATTTGTTACCGTTTTCAATAGCTAATATTCATGTTAAAATAATTGAAAACAAATAATTTAGAAATAGTTTAATTTTAAAATAAAAAAAATCATGAATTATTTTGATACACAGACATATTTGTGCGGTGTTATTTAGTATCTTTTCAATTTTGATTCAATTTCTTCATGCATTTTGCAACTTAAATTAAAGTTAAATAGTGTTGGATATACTTTTTAAAACATATTGTTCATCAAAATTTAGAGAAAAATGTAAAATGAATGTGAAAGGTAAAAGTAGTTTTTCAAAGTATTAAAGTCATATTTGATCTTCTTATGATCATTTATAACTTGTACTTTATGTTCAATATCATGTATATATATATATATATATAGTCTAATTCTCTACATACAAGAGATAAACTTTCACAAGAGATAATATTCGAAAAAAACACTAAGACAGTAAAGAGAACATGCAATGAAGGACACTAGATTAAAAATTATAAAATGGATGCTGCAGTATTATAAACATTGCTGACTTAAGACAGCTAATATATAAAACAATTTTTTATATAAAAGTGGGGTTGAACATGTTTTTTTGCCAGCCAACCTTCCCCCTTTATATAAATAATACTGAGCAAAAACCCATTGAAAGTAATGGATAGGAATATCTAAATCCATTACAAAATAGAGGTAACTTACCTAAAAATTGCACTTGAAAATGCAGAGCCCGCGCTAAATCTGAGTGCAATAAATAAGTTATTGCCAGATTCTAGACCCTAATGAAGATTCAAAGCATGTAAATTGCTGAAATGTAGCACTTCACAAAAGTATAAAAAGAATAGAAACAAATATATATATATATATATATATATATATATATATATATAAATACAAGGTTCATGTACAAAAACTTTTTCCAAGTTACTCAATATTTAGGAAACTGCGGACCCAATATTTTAATGGTATGCTATTGTTAAATATATTTATTTCTTTAGCTCTACTAGGTTGATGACAACGCATAAACTATCTGCATGGTTGTATTTAGAACCGGCAGTCTTCCAGCTATAGTTTTGAGTTTACGTCAACACTATCCCATCCTTATATGCCACTGAAAGGTACAAAAATCACGCGTGCTTGTCTAAAGAAATCCTGGATAGAAGTGATAAGTGATAAAATATTCACTAGTTGCAATTTAACCAATGTATTTTAAAAGGTTTAAATGCATATAATTCTTGAAAACATTTAATATCAATATGGGTGGTTACAAGTATGTAACTTTCCTTTTTTGTGAAGTAAATGTCACATTCTCAGTTTTTATAAACTGCTAACTGCAATAGATTTATGTGGTATCTTACCCACAATCCTTAGAATTATAACAGTATTAAATTAGCTCTCAGTAATTTTCACTAAGCACAGACGATAAAGTTTGTAAATGGAAAAAGATTGCTGATCATTTTCTTTGAAAATTATTGAGAAAAATGTTATTAAAAAGGGCATGGTGTTATTTAAGGCTGTGTTAAACATTTGCTCAGGCTATTTATGAAAATTATTTACGGTCCGTTTACTCTTTGTAAGATTTCCATCTCATTTGAAAATCTGTTTTCCATTTTTCTTCGATTTTTATAACCGTTTCTTGACATTCGCGAAACATAATTACTTCTTTTTAATCTGAATAAAATGTTTTAGTTAAAATATAAACTTCAGTTGGAAAATTATGCATTTTTAATGTGGAGCCTTATTAAAAATTGTATTTCGTTGAAATGAAATATTGCATCTTAAGCCTAAAGCTATTTAATTTCATTAAATTATTCTCTTTTAAAGAAATTAATTTTATTTTCTTCTTATACTCAATATATATGTGTGTGAGAGTAAGTAACGCAGCATTCCAATGACGTTTTCTAATTTATAAATGTATAAGGAGATTCTCCCTCAAATATATAATAAGCTTGTACAATAATAAATAAACAAAATGATATTATATTGAAACAAATCGCATTCATTCTTATTTTAGCGAAACATGGAACAAATAATTATAAGTACAAATTTGCTGTTTTGCTTTATTTTTATCAGAAAATGAGCCACATTTGCTTTGCTCTTGCAAATCATGTGCTGTAGCTATTCTTAGAATACCCCCACAGAAAGAAAAAAGAAAACTGCTTTTAAGTTCTGATGTTTTCGCTTTTCTGATTTTTTTTTCTGTGAGGTTTCGTTATACACCCTCGAAGAACACAAAGGCAGGTCAATCGAATAACTTTCTGAGTTTGACAGAGTATGAATTTTGATTTATAATCATTACGAATTACCTATTAGAGCAGGGATGGGCATTAAGCCAATCGCGATCAATCGGTGGACCGCCAAAACATTTTAGGTCGCCCTTACTAAGACCTCAGACGCGCGCGCATACTAAAAAAAAGTACTGATGGAACATCAACTCCAGATAGACTGAAGGAATGGCTTTTCGCACTCGATGCAACTGTACTTAACCAAATGATTCAATAAATGTATAGACGACACATCTATTTTCATTGGAAGCGCGCAATGACGCTTAACACGTTCACTTCCACTGTAGAAAAAAAAATGCGATCACTGCAATGGCGGCGGTATAAATGAATTTTTCTCCACACACCGACTGAAAGGAAGAATAAGCGTTGATGATCAGATCTTCCGGTTGTAGCACAAGGTTGCCTACTTAGACATAAACCCGCACTACGCGCAGTCACGGGATTGGATTCCCGTGTTGCTGCCATATCCATTGATGCCGCGGGACTCGAAAGCGAACAAATTAAGTACATACTTCAGTTCAAGATTCATCGGTTCACTTATGTTTGGTACTCGCTGCAATGAATACGTCCACGCTTCACGGGACGCTCATAGATTCTCTAGCATTCAACTTGACAATTTCGTATTGTTTCTAATAAAAATGGTATTCTGTCTTATTTTAAAAAAACAGGAACAATGTCTAAAACAAATATTATATAAAGAAAACATGCAATTTTAATACAGAATGGCCACACCTACACCACTGGGTAGACCGCAAAGCTTTAAAAACATTAGAAGTAGTCCTTACCCTAGAAAAGCCCAACTGCTTTAGAGAAATCGGTTTTCAGTAAGGATGAAATCAAATTACTGTGATGTGAGAATGCAATCAGTGGGTGTAAAAGGGGGTTACTTCATCAAACGTGAATGCAGGCATAAAGTGCAATATAAATGATGGGCCAGTCTGTGACATCCAGAACCTTAGCCGAAGAATGAAGGTTTATTAAGAATAATCAGTATCAGCTCGCATCATTCTACATCTTTTACAGCAGAGGGATTTTTTTAAATCCATCTATTATAAACAAGAGGTTTGTTTGACTACTTTGTTGTACTGAATACTGGTAGTAGACAATTGGATGGCGCAGTATTGTCTTTTCAGACAAATCCTGATTCTGCTTATAAATCCATTTTGATCTTATTGGAATCTAAATACATTGTGTATGGATTCCGCCCAAGGTCGGAATTATTGGCACTGAGATAGCAGATTCACTGGCAAAGGCTGTCTCTTTGGGCACTGCCCGGCCTAGTACGCTTTCTACTTTCAGCGAGGTGTTTTCCGATAATAATAAAAAAAAAAGGATACATGGAGAGTTTCTCCTGAACACGTCTGGTACCCTCGAAATCTCAAAGGGTGGGTGCATAAGTAGAATGTGCATTTGAATGTAATAAAATCCACCAGACTTTCATATCTCTATTAGCCAGTAAACACTTGAAATTTTTCATTTGAATGGGTGCTAAAAGTTTGTAAGAACTGAACAAAATGTAATGCTGCTTTTACATCACTTGAGCATGTTTTACAGTATTTTTATTTAAAAATGGATTAAAACCTCTGTCAGTCATTTTGTTTTCAATTCCTACTATTAGCTCACACTCTCTATATATTTATTTATATCTTGGTGGAATTTTCAATCATTAATAAAACATACTTTAAAGCGCTCAATAGAGCTGAAATTTTGTATACATGATTATTTTGGATGAAAATACAATAATTTAATTATAATTCATAAAAATTAATTGATAAACATAATTATTTAAAGAATTGCACATACAGCCATGTTGACATCATTTCTGGTGACTTAGCGACCCTATTGGCGAATTGTGACAAAACTTGAAAATGTTTTTTTCTCACGTTTTAAAGCATTCAGTAGAACTGAAATTTGTATACACGATTGTTTTGGATGACAATACGATACTTTAATGATAATTAATAAAAATTAATTACCACACTTAATGTTGCGATTTTGTCATACGTATATACATATTTATATTAATTGTAACTATTTAATAAAAAGTAGCTAAAATAAAAATTTTCTTTGTTGATCTAAGTAGGAATTGACTGATGGAGTGTGTCCAAGTCTTGGATAGTTCAATTACAGATAAGAAACAAAATCAAAAACAACTGCTAAATTGTGATGAGAGATCATATAATGCTTGATTTATACTTCGCCATGTCGATGTCTTTTGTATTCTACAAATCAAATAAAGCTGTATTTTTATATTTGTATTTTACATAATTTTTCTAATAAATTTGAGTTGGGATATCTTGTTCTCCGATGTTTTATTGTTAATGTACATTAGCTGAGAGCAATATAAAATATGCACAACTATTTTGATTATTATACTAATCTTTGATTGAGGGAACAACATAACCAAATAATTTAATTAAATTATTTTTCTTTAAATATTGACTTAATTTCCTGCCAAATATGTAAAACCGTATGCAAGAAATGTTTTAATATTGAAGCGAAACATTTCTTACAATCATATAGTATATTTATTTTGTTGAAGCGCTTAGTTTACAATATTTGTAAAAGCGTATTATAATAAATCTATTTGGTTTTTAAGTAAGAAACGTATCATCTGTCAACTGGTACTTTTTAAAAAGCTAACAAAACCAAAAACTACGCATCCTATAATAAATACAGGTAAATAAATAATTTCTTAATTTAGAATGAAAAGTTTACTTGAAATTGCCATTTAATAATTTATGCACTATATTTAATGATTTTAAAGAGTATTATAATTTTTTTCGTTCTACTGATAAATGTTATCTAACTTCTGTTCTTTCAAAGTAGTCTCTTTTGGGAAAACGTTTAAACCATATTATGTAAATAATAATATTTAAAACAGTGAGGTCAGTAAATACAAATAATTACTATTATATCTGGATTTACTTTTTATCTATTAATATTTAACATATATCTAAATTACTTCAAATTATTCCTTGAAAATAAATACAAAACTGGTGTCTATACCAACATATTGTTTATCTCAATATCTAATCATTCTTACATTAATACATTTATTTAATCTATTTGATTTAAGTTATAGATTATATAAGAAAAGACCCCGTCGGTAACTGAAATTATCATATATGTATAAAATATTTTAAAATTATTTCTAATTCTAAAATGTTAATTAAATAGATTGTGTACTTGTAACAGTACTGCCTTGTATGTAATAATTTGAAATAGTGTAATATATAAAGTTTTAAAATAATAATTCTAGCTTATATAACGATTAATTTATATATATTATTTGGGATTCAAAATATGTTCCCCGCGCACGCGCGGTATGAATTAAAATTTCCAAATGCTTACTGAATCTGATGGTGAGTACATGTTTTAAATTTCATTTTATTTTAATCATATGAAATTATAATTATATAAATCATATAATTCATTTTTTATTTAAATTATACGTAAATAAAGCAAACCGAAGGGCAATTACTAAACAATGAAGAAAGAAAGAAAAGAAATTTAAACGAATTTTCTTGTTTTTTTTAAATATATACAAGTTTTGAGAAAAATTGTGAATTTATCCATGATAGATACTAATTATTACATAAACAGAATATTGATACTTTGTTATTTAATTGTTAAAATTTGCAGATTCATATTTCTACATGACATAAAAGGTAAATAAACTTTTACAGAAGAATTTTAAATGATATGCATTCTAATTATACTCCAAATGTGAAATGATATCACTCTCTATTTCTAGAGAAAAAATTTTCTTTCGCATTCAAGCATTTACATCGCCATATTTAAAAGTATAATTTTGGAATTCCCATAGTCAGACAAAATAATTTTCAATAAAAATATGTTTATCTTAGGAAAAGTATTGTTGAATTCAAGTATACAATATACGCTACGTTTGTATAATTATTATTTTTCAATTCCTACTATTAGCTCAAACTCTCTATATATTTATTAATTTATCTTGGTGGAATTTTCAATCGTTAATAAAATACATTTTAAAGTGCTCAATGGAGCTGAAATTTTGTATGCATGAATATTTTAGATGACAATACAGCAATTTAATTATAATTAATAAAAATTAATTTATTAAAACTAATCATTTAAAGAAATACAAATACAGCCACGCTGGCATAATTTTTGGTGACTTAACGACCATTTTGGCAACTTGTGTCAAAACTTGAAAAGGTTTTTTTCTCACCTTTTAAAGCATTCAGTTGAACTGAAATTTCATAGACACGATTTTTTTGGATGAAAATATGATACTTTAATGATTATTAATAAAAATTAATTACCACTTAATGTTGTGATTCTGTCTTATCTATATGCATATTTATATTAATTGTAACTATTTAATAAAAAGTAGCTAAAATAAAAATTTTCTTTGTTGATATAAGTAGTAATTGATGTAAGAAAATGTTTTTTTTATATTACTTGTTTAAATTTAATTTGGTTATATATGCAACAATTTAATATTTAGTATCAGGATTTGCTACTTAACAAAAGTGGAAAATAAAGCTGAAAATAATTAATTACATTTTTACTGTGTTAGATATTTTTTTTTATGTTTTAATTTTTTTGCAATTTTTGTCACTGATATTATATTTTTAAAAAATTCTGTATTCCAGATGAAATTCACAAAACAATTTAAGTTGTTATAATTGTTTTATTACATAATTAATTATTTTATTTTCATCTAATTTTTTATCATTCGATTAAAAAAAAGTGTTACTTTTTAAATACCATTCATTACTTCAGCTTAAAAATCTCCTAAACTGTTTTTACAACAGAAAATATTTATTCCTAAGTTTTTTGGTGCTTTAATTGTTTCACTTGTTGATCAAATAACTTGTTTGAAAAAAGTTAATGTGTATTTCTTACAAGATCTAAACAGATATAAATTACAACAGAATATGTATAAAACTGAACTTGGAAACAATAAAAGTGGAGAGAGAGTGATATTATTTTAATGTCATCTTAAACAACTTTTTAATTTGTAATGGTGTTGACCCTTTACGACTCGAGCCTAAATAATCAACTGTAGTTTATAGGTAACATGCCTAACGAGTTTATAAAGCATAACATTATCAGCCCAAAATTAAATGCTCTGCGTATTTAAAGTAAGGTTACGTAAGACATTATCGTACAATCTCTTTCCACTAATCACAAAATTCGACCACGAAAGGTCACGTGAATTTTTGAACTCCCGGTCGTCGCTTCATATGAAAGCCCCTGTTTCCAGGGAAAATTCGCCGTAGCATCCTGTGAAACTTCGCTACTGCGTATTGTAACTGCGATGTGACTGTGTTAATCGCCGTTTGCTTTTTGTGTTTGTTTATTGTTAATCGTTTAAATATCTAAATATAAAATAAAATAAGAATAAGAATTGATGCCTCCTCCATTCAATAGCTTAAAGTAGATCACCTCATCATGGTATAAAAAAATAAATAAAACATTCCACGCGTCAACCATTATATATGTTTTGAGTATAAGTGAAATTTTTGTGGTTTTTGGATACGTGCACTTTTTTAATGCGCTGTCGATTCTTAACAAGAATTCGAATCCAACTAAAACCAGTTTAAAGAGTTACATTAGTATACTTTGATGATTTATAAACAGTTTTCACGTTGTAGTCAGTTTTTTTAAGACATTGTATGTTCTTTGAGTCACAAAAAGGGAATAATGCGATGGAGACAAAAAGAAACTTGTGTGGCGTGTTGAGGGGAGACAGTAATACTCGAACATGCCAAAGAGGTATTGTGAAACTTCACTTGGGTGATTTTTCCTTTAAAGATGAACCTCGATCAGGAAGGCCGTTATATTTCAATGACAAAATGCTACGCGTAGTATGTGTCATCAGGACAAATTGAACGTTAACTTCCACAGAAGTGAGTTTCAACCTTGGAATTCATCAGAATACTGCTTTGGGTTGCATTAAAAGTCTTGACTTCGTGTCAAAACTTTCTGTTTGAGTACCACATGAATTAAGAGAAAAAAGTTTAATTGTCAGAATTTCGATATGTTCTTTAAATATTTATGGTCCCAAAAGGGAACCGTTTGGGGGCCAGTTAGTGACTGGGGATGAAATGTGGATAGTGTATAAACCCGTGATTTTGAAAAAAAAGCTTATATTTATAGACAAATGGGAGACATCACCATCCACATCTAAAGTTGACGTACATCACAAGAAGGTTAAGTTGAGTTGTTGGTGAGACAGCAAGTGTGTAGTGCACTTATGAGTTGCTGAAAAACCATGAAACGGTCATTAATACTCGCAACTTGATGTTTTGAATAAAGAAGTTAAACATAAATGTCCATCTTTGGCCAACAGAAAGGGTGCGATTCTTCATCACGACATCTCTAGACTACACGTGGCAAGAAATACCGCATAAAAAAAATGGCAGAATTCGGTTGGGAAACTTTACCTCAACAACAATATACACTCCTGACATTCCATCATCTGATTATCATCTGTTAAAATCGCTGTAAGACATTCTTGATGGAAATGAACATATGCATTATGAGGGTGTCCAAATGGCTGTGGAAGAATACTTTGTCTAACAAAGGACTTTTTTCCAGGGGTTAAATAAGCTGCCAGTACACTGACAGACAGTTATAACTAACGCAATACCTTATATTTTTTAGCTTAAATTTTAAATGAAAGGTGAAAAAAATTATTTTTTTTTTACCCTAGGAAAAAACGACAGATCTTTCTCTTTACACCCAATATATACGAGGTGACCCAAACTCCATTAACATTTGAAAATGCAATAATTTATGGAATTTTTTCATGAGGATTTATAGAAACCTTTAAAAATGGCAAAAAATAGCCCACGGATGGTGTTTTATATAACAAAAGCAATAATTAGTGTAACAATTGATTTTTAGCAATAAACAATGTTCTTTATAACAAATGTTCAACATGTCCTCTGTCCTTCATCAACAATACATGTAGTCGATAGACAATGTTGAGAAGAGCACCGTACAACATATCCGTAGGTATAGCGAAAATATTAGGTGGGTTGTTTTCTTTTAGAATCTTTAATGATGTCGGGCAATTGCAGCAGACTTGCAACTTCAGGAAACCTTGCTTCCAATGATCATCTAGATAGAGGTGTAGGAAACTGGGAGGCCAAGCGTGATGGGTGGTTCAGCACGCTATCCTCACCAAATGATGTGCACAAGACATCTTCCACATTCTTCTTATGGCGATGATATCTCATAGCTACTGTCACAGATTCTTCATTCTGATAGTACAAGTTTACTAACAATACTTTAAAGATAAGGTAAAGCTAACATATCGCAATTGTTGGTGCATCTGTTTCCTTTCTGACTACAGATGATTTTATTCACTATTTTCATGCTGCATTCACTGACATTTCACTGTTCAACGCCATCTTTTGGCCCTTTTTTGCACCTCTTTTGGTGTTTCAATACAGCCCTATGACAATTTAAGTATGTGTCAATTTTTACTTATTTTCCCACATTATTCTGTCAATTATTGATTTTTCAAATGTTATAAGACTTTTGGATCAAATGGTATATATATATACAATATTTTCTACTAAATTATTTTATTTATTTTATCCACTGCAAAATATTTCGTGTTTCTTTTAAAAATGTAAAAGGAAAACACTTTTTTTTGCATAAAACTGTCATGTCATAATGATTTTTTATTTGTCTAGACTGCCTTAATTTCTTCGAAAATAATAGTTTCGAAGAAAAAACTTTTTTTTCCTTGTGGCAAACAAACGACAATTTTTCGTGTATTATACAAAGTTTAAGATATTAATACATTCCAGTTACATTATCTTTGCTTTAATTGCATGAATCACGCAATGACTGTAATATTTTGCGAAAAATGTTCATTAAGTGGTCTGGTGTTCGATTTTCATGCATTTTTTTCTTTTAATTTTGAATGAGCTGCGTGTGACAAATAGTCTTGGCAGAATGAAATAAAAAAGTGGGTCACACACACCTTACGGATCTGTTTTTGAATTCAAAGGAACTTATAAATCTTCATGAAAAAAAATAGCAAAAAAGGTTTTTTTAAACTTATAAACGACACACACACAGTTAAAATATTTGCCTTATTTATTTTAAAAATTTATTTTATCAGTTTTATACATAAATGTACCGAAGAAAAACATTATTAAGAATTCATTACAAAAATGAGATATGGAGCAAATGTTTTTTTAGTGCTATTGTATACTATAAATAGTTTTTTTTAAATCAAAATTCTAAACCTATTTATCAGTGTGGATAATACGAAACCATATATAACATTCGATATTGGGTCATATTTTTAACTTGGTTAAATGCTGATTACCTTCCTTTTTGTTTTTAACCCTTCGTACTTTATTTTGTGTATGCCTGAAAGAAGTATTTTTTATTCATAAAAAATATGAATTAAAATTGTCATCAAACAATTCTGTTTCATCTAAAATGGAGTTATATTTAATATGAAATTAATAAAATTGTAATTAAAAATTAAAGAGGTTTTATATATAGTGAATATATAAGTATTCTGTTATTTCATTTAACATTTTTTGTTGTTTTGCACTATTAAGTACTACAGTTTCAATGTTAAACTGTACTATTGTAATTTTATTAAAATAACTATGATACTCATATAACTATTTAAATTTCCACTACACTGACAACATAGCATTATTATGTTTATGTGAAGTAAGTATAGATAGATATATCATAATGTGTTTAAACAAATACTGAGAAGAAGTGGAGTTATATAGATTCAGAGTTTGACAAACAGACATTTGATTATGAGTTCTTCCCCACAAATTTTATTATAGACATATTTCTTTATGAAACAGATAAGAATATAAAATAAATTAATGCAGTTCTACTCCATAACCATTAATCAAAGATTTATTGTATGGTTGCTGATTCTTCATTTGGAACAAAGCTGTTAATGAAATAGTAAGCATAGTTGCTCGCAATTTAGGTCTAACTAGAAAAAACAAAATGGCCTTTAATAACTAACTTCATAATTTTGACCAATGTACAACTGACCATGGATCTCTCTCACCCAATATCCAGTTATAATCACCCAAGTAGTCTTGGTTACGAATTCGTGGGAGAGGTTGTTGATGTTGTTACTAATGCCACCTGGTCAGCAAATGCCAGATAGAGGCCTACGAAATTCATCATGGCAATGGGCTATGTGACGCCTGTCGTTAGCCGTAGTTTTGAGCACCATACAGGTGACAGTACGATTTGGCTCGGTTCCACCCCAATTTAGAGAAAGAACACCCTGGGGGAGGGTCAAGGATCTCCCATCCCTCTTCCCCTTCCACCAACCTCACGAGAGGTCTTGCGGCTCGACGGCTATTTAAAGTACCCCATGCCACGAAGGCACTATACATTTACAAACATCCGTATCTTCTCCGGGATTCAAACCCAGTCCCTACGGCACAGTAGTCAACGTCGCTAACCACAATACTGGTTGCTTCTGTAAAGTCAAAGGCTCTAGTCCAGCACTTCTCAAACTGTAGAGAGCGCCCCCTTGGGGAGGCTGCATGATAACTCTACGAGGCGGGAGCGAGACTATTAAAAAGTTGAAATCAAAAGATCGGATTAAAAATTATTTGTTTAATGAAAGTAAATAAATAAAATACATTCTGACTTTATAAAAAATAAAATACGCATTTACACTGATATAATACACTTATTAAGTGTATCAGTACTGCACAATGTATTTTATAATTAATTTAACAATACTAAGTTAAAAACAAATTTAATAATTACCAGTGACCCCATGAATCAGTCACATATAAAATTATTTACGAAAATTAACACTTATCTTGATAACTTTACGGCTTATAATTAATTCTTTCAATGCCGATTAAAAGTTACAATTCCCAGTGTCATCGTTTTCCACCTAGACGTACGCATGGGGTGTATTAGCGTTATGGAAGGGGGTGGAGAGAAAAGGAATAAGTAAGTCCTCTGAAGTTAGTAATTCTGTCGCAAATATTTATAAGGTGTTTTTATTGTTTTCTAAAGCCTTCAGAGTAGATAGCAGTGTACAGAAAAGAGCGTAATTCGTAAAGACGTATATATACGTCTGAGACAATTAAATATTTGGTTGCGCGAAACGTTTATATACACCAGTGGCACTTAGTTAAATTGTTATTGTAGTTTTAGCTTCTCTCTCTCAAAGTACAATATTATTGTATTCAATGCATTGTTATTGTATGGGAGGGGCGATGGAATTTATGATTGGATATTGGGTCCCAAATATTGAAAGTTTGAGAAGCACTGCTCTTATCCATACGTCCCTAAAGAGGAGTCGCGTACAGGGACTGATGCAAGTTAAACCTGTCCAAGTTCCAACTTTTCATTTTGGGGATGAAAATTAGAAATGTTCAGATGTCAATCTTGTGATACCCCTCTACCTGCGGGTACCATCTCTTCATCTACGCGACCTAGATTTGTGGGAAGAAATGATTGATCACCCAAGTTAGGCATAATAAATCCAATTTATTATTGTCTCAATATATTCAACAACACAAGTCTTACTATAAAAAGGCAATCTGGAGTGATGTAACGTATTCCTAAATTCTAAGTAAATAGGCGCCTAGAATCCTAACCATCTTTAAGCAAAGCCATCCTATTAATCATTATCTTCCTTAACTTCCTTAGCTCGCTAAAGCCCGTTCTATGATTACGCTTCTAGGTTTAATTCTTTACCATCAGCTCACGGCGTTCAGCATCTCACCTTCCTTTCTCCTCATTTCCAATTACAAAACCTTCACTATATATCTACTAACTGATCTGAATATCAAAGTTTCTTTCTGAGAGGATTGGTTGTGAATTAACTCAATACTGGCCTCAAAGATTTCCCAAGAGGATTAATGGGAAAAACGCAGTATAGCCCCGTCCCAATCTCATCACTTTGTGGCGGCTCAATCCGCGATCTTCTAACAATCCTTTAGGGGAATTTTAGCTCTTTAAAAATTATTTTATTATAAAACTACCTCCCGGAGAAAACGTGAGCATGCAAATTAAGAATACTACATAAAGTCTAGGCTTTCAGGTTAGGAAGCGAGGGTTAGGATAGACTGCTAGCGGAGCAATGATTAATCAGTTGGAATTGAGGCGTGGATATTTAGTAATTGATAATTGTTGCATGCAAGTTGACGATCTGTCATTTAAGAGGTTGAATATAGATTAGGTTGCTTAGAAGTCAGAGCGATTGAATTGACGTTTGAGTATTTATTGACCTTATATCTCACGTACGTCATTAATTGTCTTCATATTTAATGATTGGGTGCATCTCTTAACTTGATTGAATTGTATTGTGGTTTGTGCAATAAATAAACTGAGGTATTTTGAATATGACAGTCTCCCACAACTGTATGCGTAGAGGCGAGATCTTTACAACTTGACTGAGCTAAAATTTACGAGATTCGTTTCCAATAGCTGTCTTATTGCTTCTAGGTACGGAGTTTAATATTCAGTTTGCTATACAACGCCAACATGAGAATTTTGAGAGACAAACATATTAATTTTTTGTTCACAGATTCCGATATACGACGGACTTTGGAAGTATTGAGAGATTCTCTTATTCACACGCCTATAGATGTAGGGGGAGGGAAGGAAGACTAGCCATATCCAAAAATACTAGATTTATTTATCACACAATCAACAACACAAGATTTGGCAACCTTAAATAAGTGATACGCCTAATTGAAGCCATATGTAGGTAAACAAAGAGGTACGCGAAGTATGAGAAGACTTTAAATACCAATGCACTTACTTCACACATGTTCGAATCTACTTTCCTAACTATCTGAATTCTAGTGTGACCAATCATCACTTTAATTATAACAGTTATCAACTATCTGAGTTACATTATAAATGTTATTAATATTTTATCACTAGCAATTTATACTATCTCCCTCACTTTTCCTTCACTATAGCTTGAAAGCCTAGACTATATAAAGCAGACCTAATTTAAATAATCTCGTTCTCTTCTTCAGAGGGTTCGTTGTGGATAAAATAACTTTAAAAGACCAAAGATTTCCAAAGAGGATTTGTTATTAGGGAAGACGTGGTTAGAGCCGTCACAGTATTAGATTTAAAACTGGCTATCTACGTCTAAAATTTATGTTACAATGCACCTTCTCATAGTTTAATATAAATTTCAAGTTGAAAGTATTGAATATGCAATCATTTGTGAACATAAAAAAATATATCAATCTCGTAATATAATTTTTAAAAAAACTGCAATGCATTTGATGAATATTAGTACAAAAATTTTTGTAGAATTAAAAGAAATGTTTTTTTTTTATTATAGGGATATTTACGATTTTTTAACATGTATTGTTTTTTAAGGGATTAAAATTAACAATTTTACTCTACCAAAAATTATATAAATTAGTTTTGAATCAATCAAATTTTTAAGTAACACTACATGTTTATCCATTATGTTTTATTTCAAATGGTTTTTTTTTCATATTACAAAGTGGAAAATAATAAGTCTTTGCTTCGAAAATAATTGATCAATTTGCAATCATATAACTTTATTGTCCACATTTCGTACAAATTTATGATCCAGTTATTCTTCAAAAACAATAGATTATACATTTTTCTTTGTATTGCAATGAAAAAAATAAAAAGTTATTTGCAAACAATCTAAATATTATTTTTTTACTTATTAAAGCCTTCATGTAGAAGGAAGAAAAAATACATTTAACTAAACATGATTCTCCACTAGTATAAATATCTTACAAAAAAGGATGATATTTTGCCAAAACAACGGTTTAACTATGCCAAAATTATTTTCGATACCGGTGAAAAATGTTTTTGAACGATATCGAAGATGAAGGATGGATGATATGATATATGAGTAAACACTTTTATCGCAAAGATCAAACTGCAACGAAATACTTTCAAACAAATCTTATATACTTGATTTTCAGAGCTTATTGCGATTGACATATGGATATCGAAGTGCTAGGAGACATTTGAAAAATAGATACCTTGACGCAAAGGAGTAACTCATATTTGACATTCTAGGCGTAGTCTCATTTTGCTTAAACATTGGGCGTAGTCTCCTATTTTATTTCATGTTCATACATTTCATCATACACTTACGGCAAATGTAGCGTAACTAAGACAGCCGAGTGGTCACAGTCCCAAAATCGTGATCAACATTGTATCTGTTGAGTTGAACTTAGTATCTCTAAGAATCCTGGCATTTGAAGGGCTGGCGCACGTTAAATCTATTGAAATTCTAAGTACTTACTTTGGTTTACTGTGGAAATTTACATAATGGAGTGTCAGTTCAAGTTTCGTCCTCATCACTCGACCCTAGTGTAGTCGCCAACAACCCTTGTGTATTTTAGAACGGTGTTAATAAAAGAGTCATTCAATTGTGGGGAAAGTAGTGAAAGCAAAAATTAAGTAATATAAAAAAATTAAGTCTATTCCTACTTAGATCAACAAAGCAAAATTTTATTTTAACTACTTCTTATTAAATAGTTACAATTAATATAAATATGTATATACATAGGACAGAATCACAACATTAAGTGGTAATTAATTTTCATTAATTATCATTAAAGTATCGTTTCGTCATCCAAAACAATCGTGTATATAAAACTTCACTTTAACTGAATGCTTTAAACGTGAGAAAAAAAACTTTTCCAGTTTTGACACAAGTCGCCAAAAATGATGCCAACGGGGCTGTATTTGTAATTCTTTAAATAATTAGTTTTAATCAATTAATTTTTATTAATTATAATTAAATTATTCCATTGTCATCCAAAATAATCATGTATATAAAATTTCAGCTTGATTGAGCGTTTTAAAATGTGTTTTATTAACGATTGAAAATTCCACTAAAATAAATAAATAAATAGAGAGTGAGATTTAATAGTAGGAATTGAAAAATAACGCTTATTTAGATTATTAGGTCTTTGAAAAGTATTGGTGTGGGAGCGGAACGACATTAAGTTATATTAACACGCTAAAATGTACAAATTTGGTAAAAACAAGTTTGTTTGTTCTTTGTTCTGTTGAATAGAGCTATCTCTTTTTTGGCTTGACAAAACGTGCTTTGATTTGTTTCTAAGCTATTTTTATAAAAATGTTTTGAACCTGATGTTTATGTTATCTTCTAGAGAATGTACCAAAATATTCCTTATTGCGTGAATATGTTTTGAGTTATTACCCGTTATTTAGATCTGGTTTTGTAACGAATGACACATTTCTTATCAGATTTACTCGACCAGCTCAAAAATTTTCAAATTTATAAGGCACCCGACTAGGTTCGAAGACCAATTTTTTCAAAATTGATTATCAGAAGAATTTTATTATTTTAAAGAACATAAATAGGCCTAAAGAGTTATAATGATGAAATAAATACCATGCATCACCTCTGTTTCTGAAAAAAAATTATTTTAATAAAATTTTTAAAAAAAATTCAATTTCAGGAAAAACAGCGTAAAAAAATATATATTGGACATAATGTAATTTTAATTGCATTGATACATTTATTTATCCACCTGAAGTGTCGCAAACCGCAGGTTACAAAAATAAATATTTAATAAGCATTCGAACTTCACGTTAATTATTTTTCGTCAAAATTACTCTTTATTCTATGCTAAAAAGGACTATAAAATGTTATCAAGTGTAAGTTTCTTAAAAACTGCGGTTTGCTACACTCTCAAGGGCTTATAACATAAGTGTTGCAAATTTCATTAAATTTTATATAATTGTTCTGGAGATATCCCAGTTTTCGTGCAAAAATTATCGTGAAAATTTCATTTTTCAAAAAACACATTTAAAAAATATACTTATAAGTTACATAAAGTAAATATTAAAAAAACAACTTAAAATTCTCCAGTTTTATAGGTAATTCCTTCTTCTTCCTCAATTTTTGTTTCTTTTTTTTCGAATGGCCCTAAGTTTTCTTCTGCAGGTTTTTGCTGTTGGCAGTGAGTGACGTTTTGAGTCTGCAATACGCTCATTATCGAAGATTTTTTGTCCCCGTATAGTATAATACCCCGAAACAATACCCATTTCATTTAATATGGATATTAATCCCTGAAAGCCATTATTAAACTGCACAACAGCAATATATGCTCCTAAACGCAATGTTTGATGCTCAACGAAAACTTCTTTTGGTAATATCTGCCACAAAATTGCATTAAAACTTTCGTTCGGATTCTGAGTTTTTCCGTGTAAACATTTTTTTAAAAGATTTCTGTCACACAAATCCATATAAACAGGCTTTATTGTGTTAACAATATTTTGTGGCAGACCCAAAGATTTATCCTGGTACACAATATTTGAAGCTTTAGCCCGTTGAAATTTACACCAACTTTTCATCTCCGACAGGGCACTGTCCATGTTTTGGCTGATGTTTTGATGAGCAACATTGAAAAAAAAGGCAGCAATAACAGTAGACTGCATTTTTCCAAATTCCCAATATTGCTTCGAATAGCAATCCCATAGTAATTTTGTAACTTATTAATTAAACCATCAGTTAATTTACCTTTCCCCGAGTCCTTTATTTCTGCTTTTCAATTTTCGAAGCCTTGTTCCAACTCTTTTTGAATATGCCCTATACATTCTAGCTTCGTAACAGAATATTTCCCGTAAATGTCCTTCACGGCATCAAAAGCTTTGGAATCCCCATCCCCATAATAGTCAGTGTATCGTAACATTCTATGATCTTCCGACCTCTCAAAAATACGATAAGCCCCAACCGGTTCCCTGCTGGAGGAAGATCCTTTATGATGATTACACTGCAATTTCACATTTTGTTGTTTCGTCTTTGAATTACATTTTCTACAAAACTGAGATAAAGTTTCAAAGTCAATAATTTTCCCAGTATCAACAGATATTGCACTAACACAACCATTTAGCGAAGAAAAACCACGACGCTGTCAGGTACCATCCACCGAAACACCACAATTTACAATACCATGTATAGATTTTTTTAATTGCCTAATACCTTTTGCTGCGTCATTCATTATTTTTCTCCAATGGAAATAGCATCACTGAGGAGTTTTTTTTTTTTTCTTGTTGGCGGAATGCAAGCTTTGAGAGAAAGGAAGTGGATTCAAAACAGCACAAAAAGTTTTCTTCCTGCTGAAACACCTCTACCAATCAATCTTAATCCATAAACAAAACGACTATAGAGTTCATTCATTTTGTCTAACTTTTTAGAAGTACAAAAAATGCCGATATGAAACTGCAATTTTTGCAGTGCAAAGAAAAGTTTGATCCAAACCTTGAATCTTCTACAAGATAAAGGCTTCCTGCTGTACACATTTTTGTTGGGCAACACAATAAGGAAAAATACCAATTAAAATTTCCAGATCAATCAATCTGTTTCCAGTTAAATGTTCTGAAATGTTACTTACCTCATTACTTACCTCATTACATTGCTGCAGCTTCAGTGAACTGGTGGTCATAATTTCATTAGATGAAGCTGTTGAAGCTCTTTTATTTTGGTTTATTTGAAACTTTTCTTTTACGGGGACGATATGAGCGACATTTACCCCATGATTTCAGGTAAAATAAATTAAAAGATTAAATTGAAATAATTTAAATTCTAAAAATAAAGCAAAATAGAGAAAAAAAAGAATTAAAATAGGCGTGGTAAATCTAACGTCGAATGTAAACAAACACGGAATAGCGATAGTCTTAAAATGCCGTTGCCAATCGTTTGCAACAAAATTATTTGAAATAATTATTAGCAAACTGTGGCTTTTAGTAAGCAGATAATTAAAATTTGGTTTTTGAAACTTCATTTTAGGGAAATAATAATTAAATACTGCATATGTAGCTCACTTCCGGTCCAGATTACATTACTTCCGGTTTCGTTTTCAACTACTATGACTTATTTAAATTGCTATAATTAGAGTTCTAATTTACGTAAAATTAAAATAAAGACTGTTTTGGAATCTTAAAGGCTGGGGCTTGATTTTACAATCATAAAAAAAAAATCGACCTTTTTGTCAAAAAACACTTTTTCAACCTAGTCGGAACATAAATGTTCAGCACTTTTTCTAGATATATTCATCGAATTTGTTTCAGTAATACACTTTTACTAATATAAGTTTGTTACTTTTTTCTCTAAAATTGCTTTGATATTTTTCAAAAAATATTGCTGAACTTTCTTTTATAATTGTGATTTTTTTTTTTTGAAATTTAGATATTTTTTTAAAAAAGTATTGTGAATTAAATATTAGTATTTATTGGTATTGATTCCTATAAAAAACATTTATAATGTTTCAGTATGCTACTTTTTGAAAAAAAGTACTCCGCACGCGTTCGGATACATTACACAGATAAATATTTATACCACTAACTGCCTTATAAATGTTGCATCCTAACCTCCATTCTGTTCATATTTCTTTGCATAAATATATCTTATCTTTCAATAGGGATTGAAGTTTCTTGTATGCATTATCATTACAGTTCACGACATTTATTTCATTTAATATTTATTAGAATCTGTCTCTGGATTAACCAAAGTGATGAGCAATGGATATATCTTTTTTTTTTATTTCAAAACAATTACAAAATCCTCATGCACCACAAAGTATCACAAGGGGCTCACAGAAATAAGTATTAATCACACATTAGAAAGGAATGAAGGCAAAATTTCTTTGAGGTTATGAAGGATTACAAATATTTACCGCAAATTCACAGAACTTTTTAAAAGCACTTCTGGTGGAAAGAAGTTTCTGAAGATTCGAAATCCAATTTATATTAAGTCCCTTAACAGCCAGTTTTAGGATATCTCATTCTCTTTCAAACTTGGAACACAGAAGAAGCACATGTTCTAAATTTTCCTCGCCACCAATATCGCAAACTTGTTCAAGTAGCTTTTAAAGTAGCCATGACCAGTTAGAAGCTGGATTATTTTGTAACTAGTATTATACTCCTATTAGTATATTCCTATTAATTAGTATAACTCCCCTATTAATAGTTGGGAAAAATTTCTTTATCAATCTCCCTTTATTTGATATGAAATATTCTTAGTGAGAAGATTTCACCACATTCTTTTTTTCAAAATCTTTTTGTAAAATGATTTAGGAACTGTAACGGCAATGTCAAAGTTGCGCTTGGTGGCAACATTTGTGAATCAATCAGCCCACTCATTTCCAAGAACGCCCGTTTGTCCAAGAATAAATGCAAAGTCTATCGAGATGTTTTTTTATCTTTTAGGGTTTTAAGTTTCTTTTGAATCTCGACGATTATGTTGTTAAATGAAGAAATACACTTAAGAGAATCCAAGAAGGAAAGATTCTGTACAGATGAGATAGTCTGAAATGACACTATTTTGTTCAGTGATCCATTTAATGGCAAATTTTAGACATATAAGTTCAGCTATGGGTATGACAATAGAATGATAATTTAAGGTTTTTAATGGGATTGTGCATAGTCTCATTTGTTGAAAAAAAATTTGTACATAAAAATTGCAAAATAATAATGATGCTCAACCCTTCCGAGTAAAAAAGAATGTTCTCTCTTCTTGTGTATTTTTTACATGTTATCTAAGAAAAGAAATTTGTGTTTAGAAAATTATTTTTAATTAACAAAAAAAAACCTGCACATTAAACATTTGTTCTAAAATTTATAATAATTAATAAAATATTTTAATGAAGAATTCCTTTCTTCTTAAAAGTAATAACTTTTTGTATAAATTTTATGATTACCTTAGAATATTTCAGTTGCATAAACTTTAGTTTTCTGGAGAAAAAATATTTACAAAAGTAATGATATTTTTCGCTGTTTTTTGCACCTTATAATTTAACTTATATATTTGCTTCACGGCAGATATTTTTAAAACAATTTTCACTATCACAACAAAGTGTATTTACTATAATTATACAAAATGCTGCTATAGTAATACAATGTTGGAATGAAATATGCGATGTATGCAAAAAGTATACTTTTATCAAAAATTCGTGTTAATTAATAATGTTTATTATAAAACATGTTTGCCATTTTTATAAAATTTTATTTCTCGACTTTTTTAAAAAAATTAAAATCGTGTAATGTGTCACTACATTTCGAGCATGTTGCATTTGAACACGGTAAATATTTTAATTAAGTATGCTTTCTGTACAGAGTTATCAATGCTTAGATATTTTAGGTATATTTTTTATATATTTATCAGGAAAAAGGGAAAAAATTATTATTCACTATAAACATTTTCTTTCAAATTTTATTGTAACTTTGAATTTTTTTTTCTCCCATTCTAAAAAAATCAAATTGATTTATTTTAATATTATTAAAATTCATAGCTAGCCCATAAAATACAATGTGATAGAAAAAATACCGTTTGAACCGAGAAAACAAATTTTGGAATTTGAGCTCCATTTGCTTAAAAGATCGTAAACGTTTACTTTTGTAAATGGAAATCGAAATATATCTATAAAAATATATTCTCCCCGCTAGAGTTCTTTAGGATTTTTAATTGCTTTTAATTTCAATTTCCTTATGTTTTTAACATAAGTTAGGCGTACTTCTCAATTTCTTAAATGAGGCTTAAGCTTTTTCACTTACGATTTAGAACTTTTGAGTGGACATGAAAAAATAAAACGAGAATGTGTCAACGGATTTTTTTTTTTTATTATTTTGCTATGTGTGTACATCTTTTTACCAGATCACAAAGATTGAAATTTGAGAATTGTCTGCATAAAAATATTTTTCTTAATGTAGAATATGCTATAAAAGTTAGTTCAAAGCAAAGTTTTATACGTATAAAATTAGGAATTACACTTCAAATCTGAATTTAACTAAAAGGCGTTTCAATTTTCACGTATATCAGTAATGGTATCATGATATTTTGATATTCAAATGTTAACTCTTATTAGTAAAGACTAATTGGATTACATTAATCTGTTTTATGTAAGAAAAACTAAATTTAACTTTTAATTTTGTATGTCGTTACAGTTTTGTATGTACAGTTATAAAATGATTCCTGAACAAAAACTGCAACCATAATAAAAGCAAAAAAATATTTTATATTACTGGTATTTTCAAATCTAAGTGCAGCAATGGAATAAATTCATATGACTTCATTAGTCACATGATAACGGCAGTCACGTGTTTCTAGCCAATCAGTTCAAAAACTCACGTGACGTGACGGCATAGTCACGATAAATGCAGCCATCTATTTTTAACTCATCAGATGATACACTCGTTGTTGCCAAATTACGTTTTTTACAGAATTTTTTTTTTTAAAAAGTTATATTTGTCACTTTATTTAAAAATAAATGTATAAAACAAGATTTTTCTTAACTTTTAATATTTTTGTTAAGTTTCTTTTTATAACAGTTTAACAACTTTACCCAAATATAAAATTTGAAATTTTATCTAAGTTTTATGAATAGAAAAAAAAGTGCTAGTTAGTTTAAGGTATCCGACTACGTTCGGAATCATAATTTTCAAAAGCGCACAAATAGATAATTTTCATGATATTTAGTGTCACTTAGATTAGAATATATAAATAAAATTGATTTAAGGACATTACGACAAAAAAAATTATTTAAATACAATATTTTGGCAAAAAATTAACTTAGAGTAATCTTTTTTCCCCAATTGTTCTCCTTTTGTGAAAAATACTTCTATTAGAATAATATTTTGCCTGTATATAGATCAGACCTCTGTTCAGAGGCACAACTAGAATTTTTGAAATATATAACTTAGAAGTTAGTTTATTCATATTTTACGACAACAGAGGGGAGCAATTTTAAGGAAAAAAAACGCAAATAATTCTTTCAATTGGTGGTAACTCAGAAAATAATGTTAATTTTTCAAAAATTCTAGTTGAGCCTCTGTAAAGAGGTCTGAGCTATATACAGGCAAAATATTATTATAATAGAACCATTTTTCACAAAAGGAAAACATTTCGATAAAAGATTATTCTAAACTAATGTTTTGCAAAAGTACTATATTTAAATTTTTTTTTGTCAAAATGTCTTTAAAACAATTTTATGCATGTATTTTAACCTGAGTGATACTAAATATCATGAAAATTATCCATTTATGCGCTTTTTTATAATCACGGTTCGGAAAGTAGTCGAACGAACCTTAATGTAAGTTTTGAATTCAATGTAGAACACGTTTTTGCCTCTATCATGTGACTCTCATGAATTCAGTCCATTGTATTTGGTCATGGTTAAGTACTAATTTAAACATCGATAATTTTTTCCTAATAATTTTACACACAGAGTTGTTTATTAGTTTGTAAAAGTAAGGTAACAACCCCATTCAGAGCAGACGTTTATTATATATATATATATATATATATATATAATGTAGGAAAGCACAGGTACTTATTACTTCTCTACATAATCACCATACTTACCGAGGCACTTGTTCCATGGAGACACCAAACAATCGAAACCAAGATGTAGAAATCACGTCAAGACGGCTGGCTGAAACTCAGCATCGGTTCTGAAATTCTAACTTGCCATATTTTTCTTTGAATCTCCGAAGAGATGAAAAAGATAGAATCCTAGGTGCTGGATCAGGACTGTAAGGAGTGTGGTCTAGTACGTTCCACTGAAAACTCTTTGTTTATCGTGACATTCAACCAATTGCTACAGAATTTCAGCTGGACCATTTTTCATTAAACGCAAAAACTGTATCACAGTTCTTACTTCAATTATAGACATGCTAAGGTCAACAAAACCACCTTCTAATAGAGATTTAGTCACATTATTTGAGAATCAGCACCATCTACCGGCACCTTTTGAATGATGTGATCGTCTTCTTTATCTTCAGAGGGACTTGAAAACGCACGGGTAATTTACACAAGCGTCAGGCCTCATGTTACCTTACTTTTCGAAATCCCTTCGTATTTTATTGATTTAAAGTTAAGATGATACTGGAGACGCGCAGACCTGGTTATATCTAGATGTGTTAAGGCTACATTGATTCATTTTATAGTATTTGGTGTGTATCATATTTTGAATAATGATAGTTTATTTTAATAAATTCCAGTAATCACATTCAGATTACTGAATCTTCCATCAAAGGTGGAAATCATCAGTTGCATCACGGTATTCTCTTGCGATGTTTAAAGTTAAATTGTTATTTTTCCTTTGTGCATATAAAAGTTCACACGTGTTATAGATTTAAATAACATCCAGCAGACGAAAGCAATATAAATTTTATTAAAGATTACAGTGACTTGATGTATGACTATGAAAAAATCAAAACTAATTTAAGAAATATTATTTTTGCATAAATTACGAGAAAAAAAGTAATTATTAAAAATGTGCATAATAAACTGCAAGATATTTGTTTCAGATTTTTCTACCTTATTCGAAATGTAGTTTTCTTTAAATGCTAGTAAATATCAATAATAAATCAAATATAAAATATATTACGCTTTATTTTTTTAGATCCCTTTGAGCAACATGCTATTGAGAATTTTTGCATTTCTTTTTAAATCTTAAACCTATAGAAAATATATTTATTCGACAGCTGCAGATAGTTATTTACTATTTTCAACTGCATTATTAGTTTAGACGGCCCTAATATTTAAAGCAGCAAATAACTGAGAAAAAATGTCAATCATAATAGATATATACTTTTAAGTGTTTATGCATTTATTATCATAAATTTCAAAGTATATATTTTGTTCAGTATGATTATGCTTGACTATCAATAAAATGAATATAAGCATGAACATATTAATCTTAATATTAATATCCAGAACTATTTCTGAAATAAAGTGTTTCATATTCATTAATGATTTAAGTTTAAGCGACACTTTTAACAATCACTTTCCCTGACAGCTATAGTGGCCGCGGTAGCCGAGTGGTATAGGTATCGGACCGTGGCTTGCTTTGTCACGGGTTCGAATCCTGTACCACTAAAGACCCGCCGTGTAGGGCAGCGATGCACGTTAAATCTGTCGAAAGCTGAAACGTCCTCCCGTTGGTGTGGTAGTTAGGAGAGGGGGTGCCAGCTCAGGTGTCGTCCACGTCACTTGACCATGGTTCAAAATTACGTGGTCCGTCGCCAAAAGCCCTCGTGTAGCTGAACAGTGCGACGTTAATATTCAATCAATCAACCCAGACAGCTATAAATATTTTTGAATCGTGAGTAAATATCGTTCTATTTAAAGATATATTGAAATTATTTTCAATTGCATACGTTTTAGTACAGTAGAACCTGTTTTTGTGCGGTCTTTACTTATGCGATTTTTTATTGTTTTTGTATTTTATATGCGGTATATGAATTTCAATGGCTTTGGAGTGTAATGTTTTCTATTTGTTTACCAAAAGGGGTAACGGATAATGTTTGCACCCCTTCCCGCCCTGAAATTTACCTGGAAGTTCTACGAAAAATTGTGTGATATTTGTGTATGTATATTTGTATTTGTGTGTCTTTGTGAAATTTTAGTATTTATAGACTCTTAATCTTACACTAGTTTTTCTTCCTTACAGCTCAGTTGTATAGACTAATTCAGGGAATGTTGGCTGGCCTAAAACTATGTTTAACTATTTGATCCTAAGACTAAGAGTTTGCTGTTGTACTACTGTGACTATTTTTTTGTATCTATATATATAAATCAATCACAACTTAATAATCAATTAAAAATTGAAAATATATGAATCTAAAAATCATAAATCCCAATTCAAAATATCAATGACGAATGTAGAAGATAAAATTCCAACGTTTTAAAACAAAATTAAAAAATCATAAAAAAAAATATAAGATATATAAAATATCCAAGAGCAACCTCGGACTTAGGACCGATAAGATAAGTGGGGTTAAATTAGTTTGATGGCGCCAACCTTCCCCCTATTGTAACTTGGTAAGTTAATCGGTAAATATCCAATTCCTCAAAATTTAAGAATTAAATATTAAAAATTAATATATGTATAATGTAACATTCGTATTTCAGGATATGTATGTGTGTGCATATGAGAGAGATAGAGAGTGAGACTCGTAAATATTATATCCATCTCCAGAGAAACACACACAAATATGTGTTTCCTATCAATATAAATATTTAAAAATTGCGAGCATAACAAATAGTACTTTTTTACATACATACCACCTAATGCTAATGTAAATTTTCAGTAATTTGCAGAATGCTGACATATGGTTTCAAATTACTCCAGTACAGTCACTTTACCCCGTACAACTTTTTTGAGAGAGATTCCGAATAAAAAAAACATTGTTGACATGACCCACAAACTATTGTGTAGTGTATATTATCTTAATTGGAAAATGACGTGCATTAGTTAAACCTTACATCTTTTGCCATTATGAAAAAAAAATATTTAGATTTTTTTAAAAATTACTCTATTACGGGCATGTTATATGAATTGCGTTTTTTAGTTTAGTTTCCAGTGGAAAGTTTTGTTTTAATTCTGATATATTTTAGGTGAAAAATAAACAATATTGATATCATAAGTTATTAAAAACGTTTCTTGCCCCAAATGTTTAGTTATTCCAAAAAATAATACACATAGAAACATGAGAAAAAACTAACTTACTATAGTCTATAATTTCCATAATGTCGTAACGTTTATTGAGTCATTATGTAAAGGATACTCTGTTTACCTATCATTGATTCGTAAACAGTGAAAAGTATTTGTGCAACCATGTGAAATGATCTTTTTATACCATACATTAAAAAATTTTAGGTAAAATGAAAATGGATTTGAAATATAAAGTCATATATACTAAAATAATATATCATTCTATAGTATCGTAATTGGGTAACAATATAATATTAGTTTCCAATCGTATGATATTGGGAAAAAATTTCTTTTTTCGTTAAAATGATAGACCAAAACCTTTTATATTGGTCAAATTTTCACAGAAAAAAATTACACTAATTGCAATAATTATTGAAATGCCATTAATCTAATTTTACAAATAGTTTTTTTATGAATTTTTATTTTATTAAATGTACAATTACCCAGAATTTTCAAAATGTATTGCGAAGGCAAAATTATTTAAAAAAATATTTAATTATGCGGGTTTATTTAAAAGCATTTATAATTTAAACATTTTTTAAAAATTATCCAGATTTAATACTTCTATATTACGATTTGTATCTATTTTTCTTTTCTATCGTGTACTAAATATTAATTAAGAAATTTTTGTAAATTACCTGTTTTTAGCTGTATGGGTGAAATTCTAAATCATGAACAAAAGGGAATAAAAAGCAGTCACTTGTGTTTTCATTTCCCCTAAAATACTTAATATCCGTTTTTGTCTTGAATCTCTAAAAATTTAATTGTAATGCATTTTTAAATTTCTAACAGTTAAATGGAGTTAATGTTTAATTATTCTATCACGAAAAATAATCAAGATTTTTTAAGTTAAAAGATTTAACTGTGTAAGTATAATTTTTAATCATAATAATTTCAATAATGCAATACCGGGTGGAAAAAAGTCCGTATTAACTTTTAAAATTTATAAAACCCGAAAAATTAAACAAATTAAAAACGGTTAGCACGTGTAGCATCGATAAATCATGGGATTTTTTTCATGAAAAAATTCAAAAAATCAGCGAATAGGTAACGCAAATGAGACAGACGATTATAAATACTAATGACTCGGGACTAGCAGTGCTTGGGAAGCTGGCGGACGCTTGGATTTACCGGTATCCTCGGTACGCAACATTATTCATGGAGTTCTTAATCAGTATTCATACAAATTACAGTTTTGCCATGATCTTTTTCCGTCGGACTACGTAAAGAGAAGTATCTGTGAGGTGGGCTCTCTCTCAAATTGAACAAGGTTCCTCTTCGGTCATTAACAACTTGTAGACAGAGGAAGCTTTTTTTCGCTCCTTGGCGACTTTAATACCCATAACTGTCGCATCTGTGGGACGCAAAATCCATCAGTGTGCACAGAGTAACCACTGCATTCCCACAATCACAGTATGGTGTGGGTTCATAGGTTCTTTCATCAAAGGACCCCTCTTTTTTGAAACACAGTGTTCAGTAAGTTGGTAGAAAATGGTGACAGTAAATGCCCAACTTGTTATTCAATGCTTCTGCGCGAAAAAGTTGTCCCATGTTTGCGTAAAAAAGCTTCGCTTTCTACTATTATATTTATTCAAGATAGAACAACAAGTCACACTGCTAATCTAGTCAAGATATTCTTGATACAGACGTTCGGGGAAGAAAAAATCATTAACGAACTTTGCAAGTTTCCGTGGCCTCCTCGGTCTCCAGATCTGACTCCAGTAGACTTTTGGTTGTGGGAATAGCTGTAGTGGTGAACACGTGGAACATATACTGCAAATAAAATGATTTGGTAGCATTATTTTTGTTATTTGCGTGTCTATTCTTTCACTTATCTACAAAGCGTCTCCTATACGCTATTCTTTGAATTATTATTATATTTTTATCTTCAAAAAGTCCCGTTACTTATCGATGCTAAACCTGTAAACCGTTTTTATTTTGTTGGATTTTCCAGGTTTTATAAATTTTTAAAGTGTGTACGGAATTTTTGCCCACCCGTTATAATTTAATATATAATGTTCAATTTTGGCCTATTCTTCCCCCTTACACCCAATGTGCCTAACATGCGTGTCTTTGTAAAAACCGGCAGAATTGATGAGTGAATCACGTGACTTTTAATCGTAGATGAAGGGGTTAACTTGGATTTATGACATGGCAAAAGAAACGTCGGCCAGCGACGAGTCCGCGATTATGAACATTAGGTTATCAGGGCATAATCCAAAATCTATAGATTTCTGGAATCGATTTTAATGCCTTTGTTTAAGCATAAACTAACTCATAATTGCAATGCGTTATGTAATTTGAAGGGCAAGTGTCCATTCTTGACTTTTAGGATTGCTTCATATATCAGTGAGATATTTCTGTTCCTTATGCAGTGAAAATCAGGGGATTGAAATTTTTTTAGTGCTAAAGAGGATAGTGCAAAAAAATTAATTAATACAACGTATATACAACAAAATTAAGTTTATTAGAATACAATTTATTTAAATATATATATATGTATTTAATAAAAATCATTGAAACAAAAACATTCACAAGAGCTTTATGAAATTCAACACAAAAATTTTTAAGTTTTTTGAAAAACAAAACATGTATTGAGTTTTTGAAAAATAATCTGGTGTTTTTCTTTGAATTGTCTTTCTTATAAACAAATTGTGAACTAATTGCTTGACACGGTCCATTGTGTTATTCATTTGACCATTGAAATACATCTCTAAATAACTGAATATATTTTTCATGATGCTCTTCATTTCGGGTGACGTGAGGACTGGAGCTGCATTGTTCTTCTTTTTTTTTCGTCATAGGAATTTGCATCAATGATACTTTTTGAACATGATAATTTTTTTTAAAAAATGTCTTTTTCTACCGTAGTCGGAGTTTTACATACATTATCATCATCTACTACAATGAATTCTTTCGATGACGCTCCTGCGTGCCTGGTACAATTAGCGCACCAAGAAGAAGTCCTCAAAATGAAACGAAATTTTACATACGTAATGACTACTTTAATATAAGTAAATGATTCGAAAATCAAACAAAAAGGATAATTTATTTCAGAGATAAAGGCAAAAGAACGGAGGGTTTAATATCCTGTTGAACCCCTCTAGCACGAATGCACGATGCGATATAATCGGGCATTGTGGCATACAAGTTGAGTATGATGTCTTGACACATTTCGTTCTATATTTGCTGTAACTGTGCCTCTAGTGCTTTCAAACTCGTAGGATGCCCAATTTGCCATTCCAAATGATTCCAGAAAAACTCGATTGGAGAGAAATTCAGAGATCGGGCAGGCCTAGAAGAGTAGTAACAGTGCAGATACAGTATTGTGAGACCCTTGCCGTGTGAGGCTGAGCATTGTCTTGTTGAAGAATGGCTCCTGGGAGCCGTTGCATGAGTTGCAACACATGTGGTTGCAGGATGTCATGGACATACCGCTGGCTGTAATGGTGCCACGGATCAATACTACAGATGACCGTGTATTGTCGGCAATGACACCCCATACCATCACACCACCTGTGGAGCGGTGTGTCGCTGTAAAAAAAGGCAGGATTGAGGTGTTCACCACAGGGTCTCAACACACGAACACGATTGTCATCATTGCCTGAGATTGAATCCGGATTCATCACTAAAGACCACCTGCTTTATTTCCGTTGCATTTCAGTTTCCTCGTGCGCGGCACCACTCCAAACCGTGGTATTGATGGGTGGTGTCAATGGCAGCCCATGCAATGGGCGCCGTGATTTCAAATTTCCTTCAGCCAAGCACCTTCGTATGGTTCGAGAAGACACATGGGCCCCTAGTGAAGGTGCTGCCTGTGTCTGGATGGCGGCCGATGAAGCAGCTGGCTGTACGCGTGGATTTCTTACGATATGGTGGGCTTCTCGACGATTGGACTGTCGAGGACGTCCTGATCCTAGTCTTCGTGTAAATGACATATTTCGGATCCACTGGTCCCAACACCTCCACACAACACAATCAGAACGGCGTAAGTGACGAGCTACTCACCTAGCTGACCATCAAGTTTCCATCATACCAATGATCCCCCCTTTCAAACTGCGACAGCTGCTCATATTGTCTTCGAAAGCGGTGTAATGGGATGTCTACCTCAGCTCTTTCTATGTACACGATTCAGCAAACTCAAACAAGCTTTGGTTACCTGTTTTAAACTCCACGAAGAACAACGTTAAACACCCTCTACCCGCTATACGTAATGCGCAATCACGCTGCATTTCTAATCATTTGCATATCTTCCCTACATGTACCTTCATGCCAAGTTTCGTTACAATCCCGCAATTATTTCTTGGTGTGCAATTTTTTTTGTCCATGAGTGTACATAGTAGTTTTAAGGGTAACGCTGGAAGGTCTCAGGGAATCTGGGCTTTTAAAAAGAGTCAAGAGTCCTTAGCGTTGAAGTATATTGTTACAGTTCACTTAAATTTTAAGAACTAGTCCATGATTTGTAGAAAAGATGAAATCTGGTGATGTAAACACACACGTCTCTTAGATGTATCCTGTTGAATCTCCTGTTACTGGTGATTATGAGCCTCGTGTGTCGATAGCGGCTGACATTAAGGAATGACTTTAAGGGAATAATTAACATTTATATTAAATACAAGGAAATAATACATAAGTTTTAAGGGAATGTTGTATTATTTCATGGTAACCTGTATTTCGTCTTGAGCGTTTCCATGTTAAACGTATTTCATTGTATATACGCAATTTTAAAATTGAAAAATCATTATATTTGGATATATTTGACTCATTAACTTGTGCGAAATAGGAAAGTTCTGGTAGAAGACGATAGATAATGCAGATTTTTTTTCTAAAAATCTTTGAAACTTTAAATCAAACTGTGAATAAATGCAGTAAAATTTCAAACATCTTTTTAAAATAATAGTTAGATAAAATGTCTCTTAAACCTGTAATTCAATAAATGTTGCTTTAAGACTGAAAATATATATTAATGTTTATATGGAACAATGTTATATCAGTTTGATTAAATGTTATGTCTGAAAGTACATTGTGTTTTCCTCACAGAAATGTGTCACAGTAACTGCTTAATGACTATCAGATTTCTTTTAATGTCTAAGAAAAAGAAATTAATAATCTTAATGTTCCACCACATATAGTTTGGTGGTTTGATGATAGAAAATGATCATTAATATCCAGCAAGGATATTATGTCGTTTTCAGTTAGTTTTGGACATTTGTCATTAAATGATATGAACTTCTTTAAAGGTACAGGGCATTGTTTTTTTACTTATTATCTGTTCTATTTTGTTTTTAAAGAATGAGTTTTACTTTCAATAGCCTTTTTTTAAATTAAATTAATTAGTTTTACTATAAATCTGTCACCCTTTATTGAAATAATTTGCTCATTAATATGTCGATAAATACCTTACTTTCTACTAAATGCTTTTAAGTTAGCTTTATGATTTTTATTTTGTAAAACTTTATTACGAGTGGTGATCTAAAAAAGGTTTAGGAGGCAAATGAAAAATTATTTATTAACAATAGATACAAGATACACAAATGAGAATTAAGAGACAAATCTGACGGTCACTTTTCTACATAATCACCAAACCTGTCCAGGCATTTATCGGATCTTTGGACCAATTTGTTTATCCCGTCTTAGTAATAATCAAGTCCCTGGTCATTGAGGCAGTTCTCGGCAGCTATTTGAACATCATCTTTTGAAGTTAACCTTTTTCAGGATAAGAGTTTCTCTTCAATGCCATAAAGAGGAAATAGTCGTTAGGAGCCAAATAGTGTGACTACAGACATTCCTTCTAATCTTTCGCAGCGATTCCTGAGTACTGCGAGCTTTACTGAGCGAGGTATTATCATACAGGAGAATGACACCTTCCGTCAGCAATCCAGAACGTTTGTGTCGGATTTCTTCATGCAATTTTGTTAAGGAGGCACAATAACGATCAGCAATAATTGTGTGACCACGTTTCAGATACCTGATTAGGATAACAGCACTCGTATTCCAGGAAATGCATAACTAGCATAACTTTACCGGTAGTGGCATAACTTTACCTGGCATAACTTACCTTAAATTTACTTCCTAGTCGGTGATCCAACTTGCTTTCATATTGCGGTTTTCTACTTGATCTCTCTGTTCGCTTCAAAATTGAACACAATTTCGCTGTCTGTTGTCTACTCATTGATTCTACCCTGTACACTTCCATGATTTGTTTGTGAACATTCGGTGGGGACATATTCTTGGCCAATAAGAGTCATATTAGGTCCCGCAACTCTGTGAGAGGACACTACTCTAGACGTCTTGCCCTTACTGTCGCTTTTACAGGTCTAACACTATCTCCTTGCACAACCGGTGTAAGATTACTAGTTCCTTCTGTCTCCATTCTGGGTAACAATATTCCTATTCACATTTACTACTTTCCAAATACTACTGCATGTAAACTTTTTTTTGCATCGCCACTCGTACCTCATTTATTTGGTTAACTTCAGTGTTTAAGTATATTTGTTCTTCCGGTATTTGAACTAATACAAAGAAATAATAAAAATAAGGTATTAAGTAGTACGATACCTTTAGTAGATAAAGTAGTAGCTATATATAAGTTTTACGACTAACCAATTACAAATTTATTTTCGTTTCTAATTTTGAGAAGTATATAGATATTCATTGTTATTTTAAAACTACCAAACCGTAAGATATTTAATAGAAACCAATTTTTCGGAAAAATTTCGAAACTATAAAAATGATTTTTTTTAATAAATAAGTTTCTCATAATCAAAAAGAAGAGGATGAATCCTAAAAAAAATTACTAAATATTAACATTTGTATTAGCTTTTTATCTTTCAACTGTTCTATGTAGCTGTAATTTTATTGTAATTGGATTTAAGCTTAAATACAGCTTAACTTAATCATTCATAAATATTATAAAAACAATGAATGTTATCCATTGCAATAATATATTTGTAATACAATAAGAATAATAAGATGTTTAATATTATATTTAAAAATTAAATATTCTGAAAAGTTTTTAAATGCGTGTACAACTATTGTTTACATATAAAGGCGTAATTATACATATAATATGTAGACATAAATTTATTTCAAAAATGTATTATGTCTGAGACATCTTTTTGAAATATTTTTAGCTGTTTCATACCTTAATACAAAGAATAAAATTAAAAGAAACAATCGATACATTTAGCTTTGTGTTCATTTTTTTTATTTCTATACTTTGCATAACACACTTTCATACGGTACAATTTCATTTTAAGTATCATAAAACTTTCAATAGTTTTAGGGACAGTCCATGAAATCGGATATGAAATTCACAACAATGACGAAATATTTTGAATGTCTTCTGTTGTTAAAATTTTAATAAACTTTCTTTTCGGAAGTGAAATAAAAATGTCTATAACTGACTTGTGTTTGAAATTTCAGTCAACTTTACAGCAGTCCTTATCTGAAAGTACTTTTAACATGTGTGTGTGTGTGTGGTAACAAAGAAATCCTCTTTGTATTCAAAGCATATTCTATTTACAATATGTATTATTTTTTTAAAATTTGAAAGCCATTATATGCCACTGAGAAAACTGTAGTTTTGTTGAAATTATATTACTTTTCTCATACCATATGTATAACATATTGTCTTCGATCCTAAAATACATATTCTTTTGTAGTCAATCTGTATCCATTTTTGTTGTTACATTATCCTTCATGTGACATCAACTCTTTAGCTTCCAAGTATTATTATTGGTTCTAAAAATGATTTTTCAAATATGTGTAGCAGGTCTTTTTCTGAAATATTTGTTAACAGTTTGGGATTGGTTAATTATTTTTATTATATACGTTCTAGTTTAAATTAATTGTCATTTAAGTGACATTTCTTTTGAAATTATTAGTATTAAGAAGACACAGTATGATTCAATTGTGAAAAATCGGTCTAAAAATCAAATCTAATTTTTTTAGCCTAAATATTTTTTTAATACTTTTCTGTCTTCATATATATAATTCTTCTGTGCGTGTGTATATGACTGAACTCCTCCTAAGCAGCTGGACCGATTTTGATTACGCTTTTTATGTGGGTTCAAGTGGATTCGATAATGGTTTAGATTTACAATTTGGTCCGTATGTAGTATTTAGTTAAAAAGTTATTAATTAAAAACCTTAAAACGCATAATTGTTTTACCCCTGTGTGTTTTTTATTCTGCTAATTCCGGCAAAAAAAAAAATAAGAGGGGAAAATTTTGTTTTCCGCACGACCAATTATATGTTGCATGTCCAAGGGTTGGCAAACCATCTAATTTGTTTGTTTATACCACTGAAGGATTAAACAAAAATATTGGGCATTCAATGACATTACGATAAATTCAATTATTGTGCATTAAAAATGTACCTGTTATGAAAATAGCAATAATAAAAATAGCATATTAAGTGTCTATTCAGAATAGCTTCTACTATATTCAACTTAGTTCATAGTATACACTTACTCATACGCAATCGATAGATCGAATTATGGTAACTGTATATGTGATGACGTCAGGTAATTTAATAACTTTTTTTATAAAAAGTTTTATTAAAACGGTCCAGATCAGTACAATTTGTTAAAAAAATTTGAAATTTTTGCATTTAAGACGTGTGTACAGGACGATGTTTGTCGGGCCGTTACTAACCTCCTAAAATTTGAATGCTCTTAAAAAACGCAGAATTATGATAGCTTTTACGTTCCTTTTTATTCACATCCTTATGGTTAATCAAAACTTTAAACTTAATTATCTCAGAAAGATAAAATAACCAGTTTGTCTTTAAATGATAAGGTTTTTTTTCTATTGGGCCTATATGTTTTGATTTTTTTATATATTACTAATAGTAGAGGTAACAAAAGTTGGTGTGCATTTTTGAATCAAAGCAATACTTATTTTTAAAAAAAATAACTGAACTCAGAATTTATACATTTTTTAAGGAATTTTCAATAAGCATTGATAAAAAGAAGTATTGTATGAATACCAGACATGTTATCGCAAAACCCATGCCAACTTTTGTCATACATAGTTTGACGTACTTGTAAATCAAATTTCATTCGTGTACGTAATTTTTTGTAAGAGATGAGTAGCATTTTAAAATCACTTCACACAGTTTAAGTTTTTCCCTGAAAAAATTAAATGATTAGCTTTTTATGAAATTTTGAGCAGCAAAATCTGTTTTAAATCATATACACACATAGAAGGAAACCAAAAAAATTTTGAAAATCCTTAAATTAAAAGATTTTGCGTAAATAGTACCATGTCTCCTTAATAATTGTACCATTTGATTTGATGTGTTAATTAACAAAGAGCATAAAATGTGTTCTATTGTGAAAGAATTATGATTAAAACAATTTATATTTCACTGAAATCATTTGAACTATGATTTAATCTTATAATGCTTAAAAGTAAGTTTGTAGTGCTTAAAAGAGAAGAGCTGTATCATGTACTACATGTATAACTGTACAGATGTTTTTCTAATGGGCGGCATATTGGCAATTTAGCCTTTGCAGACATGGCGAGTCCCCATGAATGGAAGCCATTTGATTGGTGGCCCCATCTAGTGGCGGCTTACGCTACCAGACTTTGGCGATTGAATTAAATTTATTTCGCGGCACTCATCTGTCCTGAATGTTTGCCGTGATTTAAATTTACCGAGAGTACCAGAGCCAAATTGATACTCAAGGAATATTTTACATGTCACATCATCATAAGACATGCGGGCCTACGATTTTCGCATCCAGAAAATCTATCGATTCCAGCCAGGATCGAACCCGCAACCTCAGGCTTATGAAGTGGTCACGATACCTTTGAGCCACCGGGCTAGCCTTTACAGCAATCAGAAAGTAAATATATACAATATTAAAAAAAAAAGTTACACATTTTTAATCACTTACTATTTCTATCTTAATTCTTTAAAACTAGGATGGCTGTTAAAAACTCAAACGGCACTAAAGTGCGATGTTAATGGAATACTTGATGAACTAAATTAAGGTAATTGATTATTTTCTAAAAAGTTTTCTCTTTACGGAATACAAATCATTTGATAATTTGAGTAGAGGGTCTTCGAAAAAGCCCGCGTTTCAAATTACATTCTAATTTGGTGATTTGTTAGATGAAAATTCCGGGGAATATACTAGTTAGCCATTTGTTAGAATCTTCAATGTTTATCCGTAAAACGCTTAACATCTCTTTTTCAAATATATTTTAACAGTTTGCTTTTAATAAGTTGTTACTTAATATTTATACTATGTTATATTTTATACAATATTATAATATATATATATATATATATATATATATATATATATATATATATATATATGTCAATGTTGTTTATTTTTAAAGAATATTACTCTTTTCTTTTTGAACATTGTAATGATACGTGGTTCGGTTGAAATTACATATTTTTATATGAGACTTCCGCTCCCTCTAGATATATGCTTTTTAGTCTTGTTGCAAAGTACCTGAATCGAAATAAAAACACAACTTTAAACAGAAAATATCCCTAATTTTCATGTAAATATATTTTATTTGTCTTGCTTATATTTCCATAATTCTTATTTGAAATTTAGACACACATTCTCGAAAAATACACAGCTTTGTTTTGAATGAATGTGTAGTCGGCCCAGATTTACCGAACCGTTACTTAACGAATTGCAAGGTTTAACAAATTACTCTTTCCCCAAAGAAAAAAAAAACTAACGAAACAAAAGCAAAAAAATCCCTATGTATCGAATAATAAACCTAAATTAGCGACTCATTTCAACAGCTGCAAAAATTTATTTTGTAAGTTTGTCTACAAAGAAATTGGATTATTTTTTTCGTATGACACATCATTTTTGTCCGGAACTGAAAAATTGTTTTCTTGATAGCAGAAAATTTCTACAGGAAATGGTACAAATCATTATTAGACTAAACAAGTGAAGATGAGATATGAGTTTATCCTATTGTGTGAGTTTTGAACAGGACAGGAAACTCCTTTTTTATTTCATTCCACTCCACAAAGCAGGAGGTATTTTAAGATTTTAACTATTATGTTACATATATATATTTTATGACGAAGTGCCATATGTGCATTTGAAGTTGAGGAACTTGTTGATTTGTTGGAGCAAATGAAAAGCGATTCTGATGCAGAAATTGATGGTGAAACTCCTCTCAAAACTGTTACTTTTCTAATGCTTTAGATTGCTTGGAAGCTGCGAAAACATACTTAATGCCGCAGGATGTAAACGATGCAGTATTTTCTTGTCTGCATAAAGTTGGGGGAAACTCTTTCAAGTCAGGAATCAAAAAAATTTCCGTATTTCAAGTATGCCAATATATGTCAGTATTTTAAAAAATTCCAATTAACTGGTGCGTAATTATTCGCTAACAGTATTTTCAGCTTCTGAATAAAAAGTGTGTAATTTCTAACAATTGATAGTGTTGGTACCTTGTACACTTCCACTGTTGTCGCTTGACGCGCTCCCAAATGACTTATCACTTCTACGGCTTCACTCATACCGAGCGGTCGTACCAACCCAGGGGGGGTGTCCAGTCGTATGAAAATATCTCTTATCATATTAAGTGTCTCTTTGTCTAATTTTACTTTAAATCGAGAATTTATTGATACGTTGTTGATACTAATTACCCATGTTGATCATAATAAATCGTTGTTTGTTTCGGATTAAAGATTTATTTCTCTTATTTGAGTTCTATCGACCTTAATTTTACTGTCGGCATCCCCTCGCATTTAAGCCACCCCCCCCTCCCCTCTTTTTTCAGATAGCTTTGTGTAGATGCTTATTATAGAATTTTCGAAAAGGTAAGGGCAGAAATTTTGCATTTTGATTGAACTGCGATGTAATGAATAACCCCAAATTAGTGAGCAAAATGTTCGGTCCAGTTAAATTCGTTAAATTGGGGTCCTACTGTGAACCAAAATCTCCAATTAGCATTTTAGTTTAGAAATGGTGTTTTTTTTGCACCAGAATAATTGAATAGAATAAGTTATGTGATGAAACAATTTATTCTCTGTAGTGTAGTGAAATCAAAGCATCATATAAATGTTATTTTTATCTCAAAGTGTTCTGAATTCAAGTTCTGTTTATTCTTTGGCATTACTCGTAAAAATGGCCACTGATGTAAAATCAAGAATTAAATTACTTTTTCTTAAGATTACAGGAATTAATTTAAATGATTGAATGAAACGCGCGCGCGCGCATTTTGGAGTTTAGAAAGACAAAAAATCCAATTATCAAAACTTTTTGGTAAGAAATCATTTTTTTTCTGTGTTTAACGATAAATGTGTTTTATATAGTAATTTGCATTTTTTTCTCGTTTATTTCGAATAAGAAAATAATTCCCGATAAATTAGTTTAAATATCTATGCATGATATTAAGTAGGAGTTTTACATTAGTAATTGTTTGAGAGAGAGTGAGACCAATTTTTAACTTTTGAATAATAACCAACTTTTGAAGCTTAATAACTCAGAAACGTCTATGCAATATTTTAGAAAAGTTGTATTTTATAATTATTTTATATTTTAGAAAAGTTATATTTTATAATTATTTTACAGTGAGAAATAAACCAAGCGATGAAAACATTTGTATTCTAAATGAAAATTAATGTTAAAATTAATGATATATATTAAATAAAAGTTAGTTAACTCATTAACATCATTATTAGCTCATATTTAGCCTATTAACAGTGATATAAATAGTAGCTAACTATGATAAACCATGCTAAATTTTTAACTTACGGCTGTGGTAGAATGAACAGGTATTTCTTAGAAGAGCATTTACTTATGTGTGGCAAATATATAAACTATAGAAAGAGCTATTTGTTTTTAAAAAGATGCAAATTAATACGTTTACATTTTAAGTCGTATTCGCAATGCGTATACGAAAATATGTTCCAAATAGATACATAATAGCATAGACGTCTTGCGACGAATCTATACGGCACCTCCTACACAAAATTAGACGCCTCCTAGATCCTTAAAAGTAGACAGTACATTGTATACGCTGTCAAAAACTCATACAAACAAAAACCGGAAACAAATAAATGTACGTGACTTAAAATCGTACAAACTGGCTCCAGCGTCTACCACATTTTGACTGAATGAATACTGATGTTGTATGGTGGTAGGCCACGGCCTGTCCATGGACGATGATCAGGACTCGTAGTCAGTTGCCATATCGCCCGAAATTTGCACTTTTTAAGAGAATACAACTAGATATAGCATTTGACCCTTTGGACTTGTTTGAATTATGATCTTATTATGGCTGAGTTCAGTACGAGACGAGGCCCTCTCAATGTGGCCGAGCTCTTGGGCCTGGGGCCAGTTGGCCTATGCTTTAAGACGTCCCTGCATTATAGTTTTGTTACTATTATTTTAATTCTTTATTTATTAGCAATAGCAACTCATTTTTATTCGACAGTTGCTGATTTTTTGAAAGTAATATAATTACTTTATACAGAAGAGAATTTTCATCAGGCGTAATCAATAATGTTTAAAGGCATAAACTAAAATTCAGTAAAAATCTCTTTAATCGAAAACTAAGTGAGTTAATGAATGAATAAATGAATATTAAAGGGGAATATATTATTCATTTTTAAAATTCTGTTTCTTCATGTTTCTATTTCGCGTAGTTGTTTGATAATATTAATAGAAAATCAATTACTGTTTTTCAATTTTCTGCCTCATTTAAAATCTGTTTTCCTATATCTTATCTTTCATTTTTTTTTTCTTTTATGAATTTTCCCACCGATTTAAAAATGCATTTTCGGGAGAACTACACTTTATTTGAAATGTGAAATTATAATTTCTGAAATTATACAGTTCTAATATAAATTATTCTTAAAAACGATATCCAGTGCTAAAAGAAAATATTGCAAGGAACAATGCTAAGCAATTAATATTCCTATCTTTCTTCTTCCTTCTATAACTAGTTTCGCTTTTATTTTCAAAGAAGGGTATTTTTAAAGGCTGGCTGCGTATAATTTAAAAGAAAAATTCAATGCTGGAATTATCTTTGTTTTCATTATACTTCAAACTTTTTGAGATTCATTCAAACATGAGTTGGGTAATCTGAAAGAAAGACATATTCATTATAGGTTACTACATTCCTTCTCGTTGAAACGGAAAAATTGGCAATTATTAATTTATATAAAATGACATTTTCGTATATTTTCTGTAACCAACTAGGAAAACATTTATGTGGCTCATATACGAGTATATGATAATCTCTGGTATTTATATATAACAGTAAAATTACTTTCTTCAAAGTCTGTTAGAATGGAAATAAACTCTTATAAATTAAACTTGAAAATTCAAATGAATATTTTAAGCATTATATCTTATGTGTAATGATTATATTTTACTTGCAGTGATTAGGCTGCATTATTATGTAACAAGTGCACTATTTTTATAAACGGATTAATTTGCTTATATTTTATAATTGTGATTCATCATATTATGGGAAAATGACTACAGCCTAAGGATGATAAATGCTTTATTTAACAAGACGAAGGATGAAATATCTAAAATATATTAAACAGCAAAGGAGAACGTCTTTCTCCTACGTCTAAAGCTTAGCGTCTCTAACGTCCGTCTGCGTCATTTCACGTGTAGTCCATTTGTCGAGCACTACTGGCGGGGTGTGATGTCAGTGTGGACTGCTCCACCCTAAGTAACAGGGGGAGGGGTTGTGACATTGCACATATCCAACCCTACAATATTATATTTTATAATTTATTTTATATTAAAACGATGAGTAGATGAAATTATGAGTTTTTTTTTGTAGAGGAAACATTTTTCAACTAATATGTGCTATTAGCACCAAAGATCCATCAAAAGTTATTTTATAAACACATTAAATTACAAAATAATTGACTTGACTACAACAGTCTGATTGAATTTTAATCGATCTCATTTTGAAGCTACATTTGTGCATGCCATTGTAAATCTCTTATAGAACAACTGATTAAATTATGTCTGAATTTATTTTCAATGTTTTGTACCCCATTAAGAGCATTTGGATTTGATTACACAATACATTCGATTAAAATCCTTGTATTTGATTAAGTTATAATTAATACTGTTGGCTCAAGTATTTATGGTGAATGCATAATGTGTAATAAACAGATAAATCATTAATAATTTCGAATAAATCTGAGTCAGTGTCTTCTAGATTCATCAACCATATAGTTCTAACAGTCATACCATGCTGAAAACACCGGTTCATGTCCGATCACCAAAGTTAAGCTTGATCGGACGCGGGCAGTCATTTAACGAGTATTCACCTGGGAACATCACGTGCCGATAGAATTTTGGTCAGATCAGTGGCTTAGAAATAGCATGCCCGTCTCGTAAGTCCAAGGTTACGGGTTCAATCCGGGCTGAAGTCTTTAGATTTTCTGAATGCGAAAATCGTAGGCCCACATGTCATATGATTATGTGACATGTAAAAAAAGCCATTGAGTATCATTTTGGCTCTGGTACTCTCGACAAAGATAAATCGCGGCAATATTTAGCATCCAATGAGAGCTTGAATTAAATAATTGCAAGCGTCAAAAATTTGGTGGTGGGAGACCCCCACCATCTACCAATAAAATGACTCTTACTCTTAAGGTCTTGCCGTTTCTGCTTAAACTGCCTAAATGCAGTCCGTTAGCAACAAAGAAACTACAGTCCGACCTCTATGTAACGAAGTCGCTAAGTCCCGAAAAGAAATTCGTTATATGGAAAATTCTTTTGTATCATCTTACAAATTTTCTGTATAAACCACATTTTAAACTCTCAAACACTAAATATTTAAAAAGTAATTTTTCACATCCTTTTGTAATTTAATATACATATACATTTAATATATCTTACCTATAGAAAAAAAACCTAGAAGAAAAATTCTAACCTTCATGAATTATTATTATTATTTTTGATGCTAAAGCACTTTGTTCTGACATTTTTGAGTTACAAGAAACGATTTTACCAGTAGGACTGATCAGCACTACAAATGGATGGAGACTAGTTCTAGGACATGAGACACCACTGATGGTGGAAGGGTATGTCGAAGCTGTTTCCTGTGAACTGGATAATGAGGGTTGAGAGTTGCCATTCTTGGGTCAAATGCCAAGAATTCTATTGCTCTCTGCGAGTTAGGTACCTAATAAAACCATTTGAAGATTTTTATCACTACCATAAAATGAGTTAAAGGAGAGAATAACTTGAAAGCTCCAGAAATACTTTAAAAATATTGAGTTCGTTATACAGAAAATGCACTTTTCTATTGGGAATTGCTATATTTCACGAAGAAAATCGTGAAATGCTCTTGGTTCCAGGAAAAGTTCGCAATATAGAGGTTCAACTGTATATACTTTAAATTTTATAATTTTCCTGAATCATATCAATTGAGTATTGTTTCAAGACATTTGCCTCGAATGTAGTTAAAATCTGATTCATTCATGCAAACTCAAAGTATCGTCGTACTCAGGGGTCGGTGACCTGCTGCTCGCGAGCCACATGCAGCTCTTTAGCTCCATACGTAAATATTATTTATCTACACTACTAAAATTCGTAGGTAAACAAACGTATCTGTGCGAGCAACTTTGCGACTAGGTGTATCTTCTCACGAACCGCACGACGCAGAAACTCTCCTAAGGTACCAAAATATCGGGAATGATCTGAAAAATCCGTTTTGACTATTTATATTTCAATATTGCAATTAGTTAGAAATGTATTAATTAAAAAGCTTAAAACGCTTAATTATATTGCCATTTTTCCCGCCAGGCGGTGAAGCTCCAATTTTTTTCGACGTTTTCTTTTCTATAAATATTTTTTTCTAGTGCCATATATATATTATCTAATTTGTTGTAAAAAACACTACTTATAAATGAATAAATATATATTTTTTCTTATGAATAAATAGATTGTTTTTTTTTTATCAAAAAAACTTTATTTTTGCAAGTACTATTTATTGTTGGAAAGAAAATTTTTTGTGGCTCTTTAAAAGTTTGAAATTTTTGTAAATTGTAATTTTTGGCCCTTTCGACTCAAAAGGTTGCCGACCCCTGGTCGTACTGAGTGTTACTGCAGAAATTTTCTAACTATCACTTTGGCCTAGTGGCCATGGCCGCGAATTCGAGATCGGCGTTGTCCAATCGTGAATTCAAGAGACCAGCTCAGGTGTCGTCCCCTTGACTTGACCATTGTTCAGAATTATGAGATCCATTGTTGACAGCCCTCGTGTATTTTCAAAGCGCCATTTTAATAAAATAGCAAGCAGGAAGTTTCTAATAATATTTTTTTTCAGAGTTTACTATCATTACTGTGAACTATGCACATAATTTATTGGCTTATATATCTTTGGTGCCTGAGTTTCTGTTTCTGAAACTGTATATAGAAAATTTATTCTTCATTCTATCCATCTTGTATTAATTTTCTATCCTTCTTTGTTTTACAAAAATATTCATTTTAATATCTGTTCTAAATAAAATATTTTTAAATAAAATATGTGTCTTGTTAAACTCTGTGTGCTGAATAAATAACATGTATATATTTAAATACATAGTATACATTTTCAAAATAAAAACCTTTGAGTGTAAGATGAATGTTATTTGTTGGTATTAATTCAAGGATCAAAAGATTTATAATATACGTATGTATGAAAATGAAAATTTTTTTGTGTTAAGGGTTGTTATGAACTTGTAAGAATATGCCTCGTCCGCCCTATTTTAAAATTAGCTCTATGCTTTTAAATAACTTTTCTTTCTGTAATATTTAATCTCTACTGTATAAAAATTACTGTTTTATTTATTTGTTTTTCTTTTATGGATATTTTAATTAATTGATATTGATATCTCGTATATTTCCTCTTGTAATAGCTATATTTATCTCTGAATGTTATGGTAGATCCAGAAATGAATATCAGAGCAAAATATTTATTTCAAATTCATATTAAGACTTTTACAAGAAGAATGTTGAAACTCCTTCACAACTGAAGTTTTACCAAACTAAAACTTATAGTCACATTGTGTCTTTTTTCTCAATGTTGTTCTAGATGTTGAGCAACCAATGTATGCACCGTATGTTAAATAAAGTTTTACTGAGACGGAACAGAATAGAACAGAACTGTAGGGAAGCAAGCAAGGATTCCATGACAGCATTCTTTCAACGCAAGAAATAAAACTAAATTCTGTAGTTTGTGTACAACATTGTCCAGTCCATACAGTCACGACACTTTTGTTTGTAATAGTAGTTTTATGCATAACGACCTGCTCTTTTTGACTGAGATGGCGTGGTTCGGGTCACGCAATTCGTTACTTTCTCACATTCTAGGAATTATGTTGGAATTTATGCAGGAAGACAAGTATAATAGGAAATACCCTTGAGCGAATTAAAAAAGGATATTTTTTTAAAAAAATTTTGTAACATATGAAAAATATAATAACTGTAAGAAAAATAAATATTGATTCCCTATTGTATAGAAAGGTTGTTATTACGTATACATACTAAAATATTTGTATGACTTTAAAATATGTGTGCTACTTAATGGTTTGAAAAAATTCCCAATTTTCATAAATGCTTTCGTATTATATACTCACTAATATATCTTTCTAAAAATCCATTGAAAATAAACTAAACATATTTTCTTGAACAGCTGGAACAGTTAATGTATTCGTTTTTTTTTGTTAAATTTCGTTATAACTAAACAAATAAACTCACTGTATATTTTTTTGAATTTTTCTAAATCTCGAATGACAATACCTTTGAATGTTGATAACCCAAATTAATTTTTTTTGCCCAAGAGATTAAATGGCAAATACCTTTTTATAATAGAAATAACGAAAAGTCAAAATTTTTTTTTCAAATTATCCTACAAATTGTATATCCTTTATGGGTATGAGCTACAACTTTCACATATACCGTTGTAGCCCAAGCCCATAAAAGACATACAATTTGTAGGATAATCCTTTATGGGTTTGAGCTCCAACTTTCACATATACCGTGTGGCCGCGGTAGCCGAGTGGTATAGGTATCGGATCGTAGCTTGCCTGGTTACGAGCTCGAGCCTAGTACCACCAAAGACTCGCTGTGTAAGGCAGCGATGCACGTTAAATCTGTCGAGAGCTAAAACGTCCTCCCTTTGGTGTGGTGTGGTTGTTAGTGCCAGCTCAGGTGTCGTCCACGTCACTTGACCCTGGTTCAAAATTACTTGGTCCGTCGCCAAAAGCCCTCGTGTAGCTGAACAGTGCGATGTTAATATTCAATTATTCAATCAATCAATTCCCATATACCGTAAAATCTACGGTATAACGCGCACTACTGTGTAACGCACTTTTAAACTTTAATTTTTAGACTCGCCGTGTATAGCGAGCCCCCTTCCCCCATTTTTTACGAAAAAATCTGAAATGTACTTGAACAATGCTGTTGTTTTGAAGTCATTTATTCGAGGTATTATTCCAAGCTTTAGAAAAAATAGAATACTTCTAGAATTACAACGCTTTAAGTTCATAAGGAATGTCATTTTTTCTAAATAAATATCTAGTACATGTAAAAGTTTAATTTTTTCTGTGCGCTCATCTTTCTTTTTTTAAAGCTCTCACGTTTATACCCGGTGTATAACAGGCAACCTGAAATTTCGGTCTTTTTTGTGTTAAATTCGCGCGTTGTACGCCGCATTTTACGGTATATACGACAAAAGTTTATAGGCAATTGCTTTAGCTCGAGACTGTGAAAACGGAAAATACTGGAGGTTTGCAGAAGTTAGGAGAACTATATTGACTAATGATTTCAGCTAGTTTAATTACAAGCAATAAGAAGCTTTAAAATATTATCAATCAAATTTGTTCATTTTTAAAATTTTAGGATAATTTGGATAATTAGAGTTATTGGTAATAACAGTAACGATCTTTATAGATGATGAATTATCAGTAAATCAATATAAATCAACACACACACACATCCGATTTCCTCTTTCACGACTAAGGTATTCTCTATGTAGAATAATTATATTAATCTTTTTTAACTGGCCTTAAATTATAACAGCGTGGTACTCTGAAAACATTCGGTATTAATATAGTAAGAATGGTATTAATATAGTGAGAATGGTATTAATATGGTAAGAATAGTGTGTGTGTGTGTATTTTAATATGGTAAGAATGGTATTAATATGGTAAGAATAGTATTTTAATATGGTAAGAATGGTATTAATATGGTTAGAAAAATATATTATATATATTCATGAAAAAAGTAAATGTAAAATAATAATGATATATTTTTTTCTGTATTTTTAAATTTATTTTTTTAAAAAAGGATTTATTTACTGGTATTAATAAAAAATATATATTTAATAATTTTTTTCTTTGCATTTTGATGTCCAATACCAAATATCATATATAAAATTTAATTTATGAAAAAAATATAACGCATTACCATTTTATAAATTAGCTTTTTATTTACTACGTAAGTGTATAGTTTTCAAAATTTTGTTCCGCAATGAAAATAAAGTTGTTTTATGATTCATAGCAGATTGGAAAACTATAAGAACTTGTTTCTATATTCTTGATTTTTTAGTTAATAGTAGCATGAAACCTTTCAAAGGTGTTATTTAATTTTAATGAGTTTCACATTATTTGTAATCATTAAGATTTTTTATAATGATGCTTTATGAGAGTAGATTTGTAGAATAACTTATTGCACTATTTATGTAACTAAAAGCATGTAGGAAAAAAGTATGTATATTTTTATTATATTTAGAGGATTAAATGTATACAATAATTGCAAATAAAAAATTTTTATTTAAAATTTTGTAAAATGTTATTTATACACATTTAATGTTTTGTTTAAAATTGTTTAAAATAGCACCCTCCCCAAAAAAGGCAAATGTTTTGTTACTTTTTGTTACATTATACCTGCTTTTAAAAATTAACATTTTTTTTTCAGGTAAGGAAATTTAAAATGAGCTGCAATCCATTTCCTTAAAGGGTTTGTGAATATGTATATTGTAATGTAAATGCAGGTAAATAAATATTTTATCATAATTTATAGCAAATAATTTTTTTTTAAATATTATTTGTGTTATTTGAAAAAAAATTACGAACTGGATTACTTTTAATTTTTCATTTTATCGATACCTGATATTTAAAGAATGTTTCAGAAATCTAAATTTAAAACTAAATATTTTTCAGTATAAGATTTTAAATTCAACTTTTTAAAAGATTTGATGTATTAATGCTTAAAGTTATCTGACTACGTTCGGAACCATGATTTTTCAAAAGCGTAAAAATAGACAATATTTATGATATTTAGAGTCACTTAGATTAGAAAACGTATATAAAATTGTTTTAAGAATATTATTATAATAAAAAAGTTATTTAAGTGCAATATTTTGACAAAAAAGGAACATTGAATGATCAATTTTCAAAACATTATCTTTTTATGAAAAATGCTTCTATTATGATAATATTTTGTCTGTATACAGCTCACACCTCTGTACAAAGGCTAAACTAGAATTTTTAAAAAATATAACTTGGAAGTGGTTTTATCCATATTTTACTACAACAGAGGGAAGAAATTTTAAGAAAATACGCCGATAATTATTTCAATGGGTGGTAACTCGGAAAATAATGTGAATTTTTCAAAAATCCTAGTTGATACTCTCTGGAGAAGTCTTTACTTTATATAAGCAAAATATTTTATTATAATAGAAGCATTTTTTATAAACGGAAACCATTTTGAAAACAGGTCATTCTAATTTAATTTTTTGCCAAAATATTGTATTTAATTTTTTTTTGTCAAAATGTCCTTAAAACAATTTTATACATGTATTCTAATATAAGTGACACTAAATATCATGCAAATTATCCATTTATGTGCTTTTTAAAATCATGGTTCCAAATATATTCGGATACCTTAAAGCATCTGAAACGCAATGCTGTCTATAAGTTTAATGTGATTATTTATTTGCCTTTTAATAAAAAAAACTACTATGTTACTTTTAATAAAATTGGAACATTGCATTATTACATTAAATTGATACACATTGAATAATACATTTATTTATATTCGTATAATAATGATCTTTAAAATAGTTAACTTTAATATTTATTTACCTTGCTCGTAAAAGCATAATATTTACACGTGCATATTTTTGTTTGTTAATTGTAGTTTTATGTCTTACTTCTTAATGAGATAAAATTAAATGAATTCAACTTATATTAAACTTTAAAAAAACAAGAAAGTAAACATTTGTGTTGCGTTTCAAAACAATATTAATGGTAATAAAATGCAATATTCTCTTTTTATAAGGTCTGAAGATGTAACACATTTATCAAATTCAAATATATGCACCACTTATCTTTGTCGTAAGAGAAGTAAATGTGTACAATAAATTATTATTGTGTTTCCTACTTCTGAATTATATCTTCCAAAAATATGAAAATGAACTGTATAAATTTAGCTGTCTGTGCAATACAGATAATGGAATGAGAGGGACTTATCTTTTTGGTACTACCTTGTTCGTTTTAAATAATTTTCTTAATAATCATGAGTATATATAAATATAAATTCAAATATTTGCTGTCAAAAACTACATTAAATTGTATTGCTTTTTAATTTAAAAAAGTATATTTTTGAGAACTGTAAAACATAAATTTATATTTGTGCTATGAAAACATCATGTACATTGTTGATATTAATCTTGAAATGAAACAGAAGCACTTAATTATTTTTTCATGAATAATGTGTGTTGCATTCTTATTACATCACTAGCATTTGTTTTATTAAAGTAATGTATTTTACTTTAATTTACGTTGTAATAAATGTTTATTTTTAAGAATTCAGATTATAAAAAATTATATGTCTGAAAATTTTATAAATAGTTTGAATCTTTGCGTTATTATTTTCTTTTCTAGGTAAATTATTTATAGATTAGTATAAAATTTTCAGTTTTTTAATACTTTTGCTTCTTATAATCTATTCACTTATTTGCATTAATTAAGAGGGCACAATACGCTTAATTTTCAGAAAATTGATAAAAAAAATAAACAATTTTTCAGTCTAAGTTTTTAAGTTCTTTAATCTATTTGTATTTTTCTATTATCTGTTAAAATTTAAGTTTTATCATCGTAAAATCCTTTTTAACGTAGCTGTTATATTGATTGAAATTTACATCTTGATATCAAATGTAAACTTCAAATTATTTTTCCCAAAATAAAAATAATCGCTAAATGTGCATCTAAAATTCCTTTGATTTTTTTTTCGTATAGTTTTGAAAGTTTTAGTATTCTTTTATTCGTTACTGCCAATATATGCAACAAAGATTGGTATGCAGTTTTCAAACCAAACAATATTCAGTTTTTAATTTTAGGATTTGTACATTTTTAAGGAAGTTTAATAGGTATTGATAAAAGAGAATCATTTTATGAATTATAATTGTGTTATCAGAAAACCCGTGCGAAAGTTTGTTATAAATAATTTGACATATTTTTCATTAAATTTCATGTATATCTCCTTCAAATACTGTAGGAGGGGTAGCATTTTAAATTCACCTCATAAATTTGTAAATTTTTAAAAATATTTTTTTTTCGTTTTAAGGTGTTTGAACAAAAATTATATTTAACACATATTTACATTTAGGTTACGAGCTAACAGTTGTGACATTAAATCAAAAATCTTTATCTCAATTGTACAGGGTTCCTTCAAACTTAATATCGAATTACATTTGATTAACAATTATGTATAAGTATAAATGTTTCTGTAATTTTGTTGGTCATTAAATATATATGTTTTTTTGAAAAATTAGGTGGTTTTGAAGTGTTAATGAAACAGAAGTACATAAAAAGCTGTAACTACTTAGTTATCACAACAATTTCTAAAAAAAAATAATATCAGTTCTTCGATAGAATTTTTTTATTTGTCAAATTCATAAAGAAATGCACAAATAGCAAAATAAATCCATGTATTTAACTCTTTTGAAAAATAAACATATTGTGGGCCTGCAGAATTCGAGAAAATATAAAAATAAGCTTAACAAACACACATGAAAGAGATTAATTTACAATGAGAAATTCATTTGAAACAATTTAATGTTTTTTAATGTCTTTAGTTAATACGTCTTAGGGTACTTTTTTCTTAACGTTTCATAAAAATAAACTTTTCAGCCATCAGAAATCCAATTAGAATATACTTAAACATTTATTTAATAACATAATGTTTTAAAGAAATTTTCGAATTTCGATGATAAATTAAGATGCACTTTGACTAAAAACTGTTAAAAAAAGATGCAATAGTTTAAAAAAACCGGAATAGATTTTTGAATATTCATAAATATGAAACCAATAGATGTATGTTTTTGTATAATCTCAGAAACTCTCCATAAATTTTGCTTGTGAGAACGTTAAAACTATTATTTTTTTTAAATATAACTTTTTTTTTAAATTTATATAAAAATAAAATATTTATTCTCTAATTTTTTCGTTTTAATTGTCTTTCTTAGTTTAATAAGAACCATTTCTTCATAAAATCTTTAATTATCTTTTTTTTGTCTTAAAACACGCCGAGTAAAAATAAATCACATATTTTTGACTCAGAATTTTTTAAACTCACAACACATCATACAATGATCATGTTCCTGCATTTGTCAACTCTTAATTTTGAAAACCTATCAATATTTGAGCCACTTTTTTACTTTTATGAATAAGGGCTAAGTTTTCGTGCCTTATACAAAGTCTAAGATATGATTACATTTCAGATACATTATCTTTGTTTAAATCGAAAGAGACACGCGAAGATTGTAAGTTTTCACGACACGAGTTCATTATATAGACTAGTGTTCGGAAAATTTTTTCAATATTTTATTTTTCAATTTTGAATAAGGGTCGGATGACAAATGGTTCCACCGGCATGATGTAAATATTAAATGGGTCATACTTTAAATATCTTCCTTTTTTCAACTTTGACTTGAAGGGACATGATAAATTTCCGTGAAATATTTATTGGAAGATCTATCACTCAAAAGTGTAATTTAGTATATTTTCATTTATTTTTAAATTTGATCTAATGGATGAATTTTGAATAATTCAGGCTGGCTTTAAAAAAAGGTGAAAAATTGTATTTATTTTACTTATATTTTGATATTAATCTTCAGAATTATGTTAATTTTAAAAGGACAAATTGACAAAACAATAAGAATAAAATATTTGAACAATTGTTGAAAAAATTTCAAAAAACATCACTAAAATATATTCATTTTATTGAAGTATTACGCATTGATATTATAAGAACAATGTGCTAAATCTATGTTGGTCTCAGAATGTAATCAAATTTTATTCATTGAATTCAAAACTGTTATTAGACTTGTACTTATTCTGCTTGTAAAATTTAAATACATTTCAAATTTAATAATCTGATAAAAAATATATTTACAGGTTAAGATTTTTAAAAATTAAATATAAAATCTTATATTATGCATGAAATTTATATCAAGTATGTTTTGCTTACCTATGTATGTGTTATTTTTTCTTAAAAAATACGTACTTTTTAAGGAATCCTCTGTAAAAAGCAATAGCTAGTTAATAGCGAAGTACATGAACTGATTAGCTGGGAAGACGTGTTTGCATTTTTCATGTGATTATTGACGTTCTAAGAGTTTAGCCCATTGCAGTATTGCTTTTCAGCTTCTTACAAAAAACATTATTATTAATTTTTTTATTTGAGCTTCCTCGATGTGCTTCACTTAATAATCGTTGTTTTCTTATTTTTTTGCATCCATAATACCTGTTTGCATTTTTTATATTTATTCTTATTTTTTTAATATTATTTCAATATTTATTTATTATTTTATTATGTATTTATTTATTATTTTATTATTTATTTATTATTTTATTATTTATTTATTTTATTATTTATTTATTTTATTATTTATTTATTTTATTATTTATTTATTTTATTTTATTTATTATTTATTTATTATTTATTTATAATTTTATTATGTATTTATTATTATTTTATTATTTATTTATAATTTTATTATGTATTTATTATTATTTTATTATTTATTTATTTTATTATTTATTTATAATTTTATTATGTATTTATTATTTTTTATTTATTTTTTATTTTATTATTTATTTATTATCTATTTAATTATTTTATTATCTATTTAATTATTTTATTATTTATTTAGTTATTCTTATTCTTCGCAGAGCCTACCGAATACTCTTAAAGAAAAAAATATTGAAAAATAAAATTTAAATGTATCGGAGTTGTAATCGGGTAGCGATAGTCCCAAACTTCGTCGTCGTTACATCTCATTCAAGTGGTTTGCGTTTCATGAGTTTGAGTCCTAGCACCACTGAAGACCTGCCGTGTAGAGGGGTTGATACACATTATACACACAACTCTTTTTTTACACGGTAGATACATTCATTAGAAAACAGTGCATTAAATTGAGAAAAAAATACATACGATTTACGGTAAATTTGGGAATATGTTCCACAATTTTAAAAATTCGCGTAAAGTGAAAAGTTTCTACATATTTCCCCCCAAAAAAACCTTGCAAAAAAGTAATAATAAAATTAATGCTACATATTAATAAAAAAACAATATTTTTTGTTTGAAAAAAGGTAAGATCAGTGTACTGTGAAAATTCAGTCTATAAGTGCATACAGCATAAAAAAAAAACAAATTGAAATTAATGAATAAAACTGTTAACTAACAGTCACTTTTTGATATCAAGCATGAACGTTTATTACGAACTGCATCAAAAATGCTATCAACGGTAGATGTGTCTTGCACAAATGCCAGTTTTGATTTAGATGAAGAATTCTGTTCCTTATTAACGGCCTCTGTTAGGTTTTTTTTTTGTTGTTACAAGTCTTATAAGCGGCTACCTTTTTCTTTCCTCAAGTTGTTTACATAATTCTTGTTACTGAAGATTACGTTGATATTTTAATGCACGATCTATATCAGGATCATGGGTAAGGAAATGTTCCGTACTTACAGCAAATTTCAAGGCCTCGCGAACTAAACCAGCTCTTAATAGCTGAACTTCGCCAGTATCGAGTTTTCCTTATTATCATTAACTATCATATACTCTTTGAAATCGCCCTCATCCGAAGACCATGAATCCCCAAATGTTTTTATTTTTTTATTTCGTGTGAAAACGAAAAAAAATCGTCAAAAATGTGGGTGTATGTTTTCCGAGGCTCAAATTCCTCAATTTTGCATGGAATTTTGGATAGGTTGAATAGTTCACGTGTCGTTATTATCACTTAATTATGGTTCAGAATTATGAGGACGGTTGCCAATAGTCCTCCTGTTACTTTATAGTGTGCCATTATTAAACACTCACTCGCTAGTTCAATCAAAAACCATTGAATACAAATATACGAGTTAAAAATCCAGAATAGAACTTTTATGTTTCCACAAGGGGTGTCATGGTTATTAGAAGAGGTACCATGCTGATCAGAAATGTCCTAAGACATCTTGAGGCACTGGGTCCCTACTCAAAAGTAGGCCTTGCGCCTTACACAAATGTAGGCCCCATCTACGGCCCTTAAAAGTAAACCGTACATAGCATATGAGGTCAAATACTCGTACAAACAATAACCCGAATCAAGTAAATGTACATGACTTGTAAGCGCACAAACCGGCTCATCTGACTGCCGCATTTTGACTGAATGTGTAATGATGGTATATGGGGAAGTCTTAAGTCTGTACGTGGATGACGGTCATGACATGGAGCCAGTTGACATATTGTCCAAAATTTTCAGTTTTTCATAGAATACAACTGGTAATAACATTTGGCCCTTGGAATTATTCAAATTGTGGTCTTATTAAGGCTGAGTCTAGAACGAGACAAGGCCGCTTTAGTGGCCGAGGCCCTGGTTCCAGACCCAGTTGGTTAATGCCTATAGATGGGCAGATGCTGAGTGTTAGTTTTTTCATTTGAGTGATTTTAAAGTTATTATGTCGATTTAAATAGCCTTGTGGTGTGTGTGTGTGTGTGTGGCTCATGATGTAATTTTATTCAAGTCATAATCAATATAAATACATTTACGGAATATTGTATTTATATAATACATTGAATAGAAACTAAACATTGTTTATAGCAAAAAGGTCATTTTATAAGAAAAAAAATCCAGATGGATTATTGAGGAGACTTTAAATCTGTAAACAAATCGTTGGATATCCCTTTTTCTGAAGTAATTAGACCAAATAATATAAATTGATTTCACCATTAACACTACTAATGAGTTGTTAGATGTTGTTTAAACAATAAATTCACTTAGAGTTTAAACAACTAATTCTGGATATTTTTAGTCTGGCTGAATGTGGCTGCGCAACTTAACCTTTAGTAGGTCATGTGATCTGGCATTTCTAGAGAAGTATCTTACACAACGGCTATTCTAGTTGTAGGAGGATTATATTTACTAACAGAGCTAAGGTGGGATGTACTGTCATGTATCGCTTGGTGATAGGGTCACAAGTTCATCAATAAATGAAATTTGGAGGAGTTGAGGAAGTATTCTGTTTTACCTAACTGTTGTACCCCACCCTAGTAAATTTGAACCAGAATTTGTCCCTTTGCTGAAATTGAATAGGTAAAAACTTCTGACAGCTCAAAAACTTATGATGACGTCACAAGTTGTATAATATGTAGAAATACGCACACGAGTAAACTATGCTACTTTTAAATTTAATTGCTATTTAAACATATTTAGCAATTCTATTTTTTTTTATCTAACAACAGATATTATTAAGCCTAACTCTTTTTTACTAGCATTGGGATCAATGAATTAGAATCCTTGCGCAGACCACAATATTCTATGAATACACAGAGGGACAGTCGCTTCAATTTTTTTTTTTTTAGTTTTTTCACATCGATACCTTATTTTAATTTTTATTATATATTTTAATTTCAACTCACAAAGCGCTAGTAATTAAGTAATTTTAATTTAATACCGAACACATAAAGAACTTGTAACGGCTCAAAAACTTTGTAAATTGTATATCCTTACCTTTTAATTAGAATATTTTTTTTTTCTTCGTGTTTATTCTTCTAGCCGCCAATTAAAAGGTTTTTAATGAAGTTGTTTAAAAGAAGCATTTAATTTTGTAGTGAAGTCGTAAAAAAGTAGCGGACCAATACACATTCTGAATTTATTCTTATATTATTAACAAAGAATCTAAAAATAAAACTTTCAACTGATGTTTTGGGATAGTTTTTATGCCTTAATATAAATGCATTTTCAGTCTTTTTATTAGAACAAAAAAATTCCTTTCATATTAATTCAAAATAAAATAAGTCCCCTGAAAATTTAAAGCTAATTTTTGAACAAATTATTTAAATAAAGTATGTTTTCTTAAACATTACAGACAACAAAATTTGAATAAAAAAAACTTATGACATGTCTAATGTTTATGAGACTTGGAATTTTTTGTTTTGTTAAAGAGAAATAAAACTATGCAGTCATCTTTACAGAATGAATTTATTTCATTATTTTAAATTAAAAGTTAAATTTTACATTTGCATGTTACCTCCTTTTTAAATCCATTTGTATCAAATGTGAAAAAAGTACAAAATTATAATTTATAAGATTTATTTTTTGAAAGATATCTACTAAATCCGTTCCTCTCGTTTTAAAAATGCTGTAATCATAATATCATAAGCGTACTTAATGACTATTTATTACTTTTGAATATATTCTTATGCCAAAAATGGTTCTAGATTTTTTAACCAAATTTGATAAACTCGTTGTCCAAAATTTTTATGAATTTGCTCAAAAGAATGGATTGGCATGTTTCATTTTTATACAAAAAAATCGTTTGCATTTTATATATTTTTATAACTAGTTTGTCATTCTAATAAAGTTAAAAAATCAATCAGCTTGTTATATATTTTTACAATTTTTTTGTAATATCCAAAGTATTGAGTTCCAAAATTCATTTTTAAAATGGAATACAAACTTATTCGGAAGAGAACAGCTTTAATACTCGAAGTTATGTTGAATGATTTTCTAACAAAACAAAAGTTTTTGTTTAGATGAAAAATATCGGAATGAAATATGTCTATAGTATTCCGATAAATCAAAAGCTTAGGTTTACTTTCCTTTTGCTTAAAAGATTTGCACTAATCCTCAAGTCTGCCATTAGAAAATTAGAACAGAAAAATCTTTCCTTCCTTGATGATTGCGTAACAAAGTTTTCGATATCCCGCACTAGCAAACAGTTCTCAAGATTTGTACAATAGAAAACACAAATCACCTTCAGCAAGCTTTCATAAAATCAGAACGTTTTGATGCCTTAAGCTTCCACATACAGCTTCAATCAGATGATGTTTATTGTTTCTTAGATTTTTTTTTCCTTAAACGTAATGATGCTCTCTAGATAATGAAGTATTCCTCTCTTTTTACGAAACAAGTTTTTTAATATAGTTTCTTTTATTTTTAGTACATACCTGAAGATGTACTAGTTTGTTTTGTTTGAAACTTTTGGTCTTCGAAGCCTTTTGGTCGAAAAAAAAAACCTTTTGATGTTTTATCATTATATTTTACGCTAATTTTCTTTTCTGGCATTAGAATAAGTGTTAAACTATTATTTTAAGCTGAGTTTTAACTATTTCTTTTTAAACTAAAACATTTTAACCACAAATTTCTGCTGCAGTTTTCTTATGGCTAATTGACAAGGATAAATGTTATTTATGGATGAGTACGTGTTATGAGAGAAGATATCTTCGAACAAAATCTTATAACTTTGCAAATATGACTCATGTAAAATATAACATGCATGGCAGTCGGTACAGTATTGTTTTTAAATATCTGTAGAATCGTAAATTTGCAGTTATGTGAATCAATTTCTCTACTATGTGAACAGTTGATTTTTCTTTTTTGATTTTCTGAATTATGTACAAAATCATTAATTTAAATGCAGTAAAATAATGTATTTCAAATAGAATATACAAGTTAATACTTATAAGAGTTATGTGATATACATTTTAATATATGTTATTTATAGAAACTTCTGCATTTTTAAATATGAATTATTTAAATGAATTGTTCAGCTTTTTGATTGGTTTGAATGAATCAGTTGTTCAATGTAAATGATTCAGAGTCTGAACTTTTCAAATGAACCTGATATCGATCTTTGATTTGTTTGTTTATTCTTTTATGGAATTCCTTCTGAGAAATAGTTGCAATTTTTTATTTTAATTTAATACAATTCAAAAGTTTATTCCTTGAAATGTTAAAATAATAAACTTAATAAGAAATGCCTAAATTTCCTTCAAAGAATTCCTTGAAATTTTTAACATTTTCAAAAATTACTTTATCATTCTCCAATTTTCGTCCTCAAAATATAGTTGATATAACATGTAGAACACGTTTAACAGATTTTTTTGAATAGATGGATGAAAAAACAATTGAAAATTAGCCTAATCCAAGCAGATAGTGCTGAATTATTTAATCTCACTAGCAGCGTGATTTAAAATAATTTTACTAATAATTCTAATCTGAAAATTCAGTTTCAGGAAATTCCGTTTGCGGATAGGCTTTCACATATCACAATATGCATCAGTAATTGTTTTTTAGTTCCTTCCGTACAAAAAAAAAGTTCATTTTGTGGCAATGAGAAGAATTTCCGCTACCATAATTCAAAATGACTTCATATTGAAAATTTATATGCAAGAGGACCAATTAGATGTATAATGTAAACCAAAATACAAAGAAATGTCCAATGAAACCGATTTAAGGAACTTGTCTATTGGAAAAGGGATGTATGACCGTTTATACTTTACACAGATTATTCACTTTAGAAAGTGATTCTCGGCTTGTTCTGATATGGAAGCAGCAAGTACCTAGCTATTATGATGAAACCTTGTTGAAAGACACATCTGCAGTTGATGCAAAAACCTGCTGTGGGTAGAATATTTTTTGGGTAAACCACGCATATATACAGGTGTTCAATTCAGAGCTCTGAATGAGCAATATAGGAGACAACATGTCTCTCCTATTGGTTGTATTTTTTTATTCTTTTTCTGGTGAACAATAGTGATCGTCCATATTGATATATGCTTGTAAACAGATGCCTTCTGGAATAAGACAAACAGTTATTGGAGTAGCAATTCGGTTGAGAACTTTTAGAACTAAGTTTCCTGAACTTGCAACTCTAAATTGTCTACCCCACCACTACAGGAACCTATACTACATATAACAAGGGCTGTATCGTGCATAGTCTTCCATACCAGTTTATGTGTCCTTTATGTGTTCGAAAACTTGATCTTATGGGTGAAAACCCAATGTTAATGTTTCATTATGGATACGATACTACATATTCTACACATAGCAGTCTGTTTTATCATTTTTTTAGGGTTCATATTTTAATAAAAAAACATTTCGAATACCAACTTTTTAAGAATGGTTGTTTTCGTTTATATATGTGGTATTATGTTATGATACCTTAGAACATAATAAGATACATCTGATTGCTCAAAAAGCGAAGCATAATACATTACTCAACTAATACTGGTTAGATTAGTAATAAAAGAATCTTTTGTTTTCAAAAAACCGAGGAAGAATTAAAAATATCATAAGATACAAATAAATTAGAACGTAAAAACACATAATATGTAGAGATACATCGATTTCTTGTTGTTATTTATCTAAACTGTAAGTTTTAAGTAGTAATTCACCTATATAAGTTCTGGGGTTTTTTTTTACTCATATATATATAACCAAAATCACGTTGCCAAAAATTGTTTTCATATTATCAATGTCACCGTCCTCATCGAATCAAAACAAGTCTGACAAACTTTCTCTCCACGAGCCTAAGGAGCGTGTTTGACAAACACTGTCTGTGTTTAACCGGAAGCACTAGTCTTACACAAGGTGGTTGAGATTAATTTCAAGAAGTAGATCGAATGTCAGCTAAAATTAGCTTCTGGAAAAGCTGGATTATATAGATACTTAGATATCTGGATTTCATACGAAGAATTGTCATTCACATGGTAACACAAGAAAAGGTAGTAACAATTATTTCGATTCAGAAAAAGTAATTTATATTCTAATAATGCAATTTTTAGAGGGAAAATTTATTGTTAAAAGGAATTATAAAATAGGCACACAAAGAGTTGCTAATTAGTTACTCTGTATTGCAAAGCAATAGAAATTATTTAAAAATATATGGATATTTGAGTTTTTTGTATCTACATTATTTATATATATTTATTATCATTTTTTTTCACTTTTAAGGAAATAAATATGTCCTTTCTAAATATAGTATTCCAATACAAAAAAACTATTTATTATAATTGAAGGGTGTTTTTTTGAGAGTTGTTTTGTTTAAATTGCAATAAAACAACGATGTATTATTCGATTGACATGAATTTTTTTTAATTTCAAGATATTCTTATGGCATTACATTTTAAATATGCTTTCTGGCATAGGACTGCCACGGATGGCTCGGATGTAGTCCAATCTGGACGTCCAATTTTCGATTACTTTTTCCAACATTTGTGGCCGTATATCGGCAATAACACGGCGAATGTTGTATTCCAAATGGTCAAGCGTTTGTGGCTTATCCGCATAGACCAATGACTTTACATAGCCCCACAAAGAAATAGTCTAGCGGTGTTGAATCACAAGATCTTAGAGGCCAATTCACAGGTCCAAAACGTGAAATTAGGCGGTCACCAAACGTGTCTTTCAATAAATCGATTGTGGCACGAGCTGTGTGACATGTTGCGCCATCCTGTTGGAACCACAGCTCCTGGACATCATAATTGTTCAATTCAGGAATGAAAAAGTTAGTAATCATGGCTCCATACCGATCACCATTGACTGTAACGTTGTGGCCTTCATCGTTTTTGAAGAAGTACGGACCAATGATTCCACCAGCACATAAAGCGCACCAAACAGTCAGTTTTTCTGGATGTAACGGTGTTTCGACAAACACTTATGGATTAGCTTCACTCCAAATGCGGCAGTTTTGTTTGTTGACGTAGCCATTCAACCAGAAGTGCGCTTCATCGCTAAACAAAATTCGCTTATGAAAATCGACCATTATTTTCGAAATAAAATTGCACAATTTGAAAGCGTTGTTCAGGCGTGAATCTATTCATGATGAATTGCCAAACCAAACTGAGAATAAATCACTTGACAGCTGTTAAATCGGTCGCCATCTTGGAAAGTAATGCCAACTTAAACTTCTATACCTGGAAAAAAAACACTCTGTATTTATACATTAATATTAAATTAAATTTAGTATATTAATATAAGTGCCTCAATTATTTATTAGCTCACACAAAGACAACGCATATCATTAACAAGAAATAGTCGGCAAATAACATGGTTTTTCAAAACGACCTCATTCTTTCCTCATTTGACCTACACTAAAGTTTAGTGATCGCGAGAGGGCGCTTCTGTTGCTTAGGACAGTCAGAAACATTTATTATTACAAGAGTGGCTCTTAAAGTAACTATAACCAACTATATCATTTGAAGATGCCCTCCACAAATACATATTCAATAAATATAGGGTCATGATGAATTTGTTATAACCTTAAAAAATAAGCACAGATGGCAAATGGATTATTGCAGTGCTTCTCAAACTTTCAATATTTTCAACCGAATACACAAAAATAATTCTCATCGCGTCCTTCTTCCATACAAATAAAAATGCAGAAATGCAATAATACTTTGACACTAAGGCTACAGTACGACTTTAACCGGTGGCATTGAGGAGTGAATCGGGTAATTTTTAATCGGCTGATAAGGGATTATTTATAAACCGTACAGATTACCAAGATAAGTGTTAATTTTTGTGTATAATTATATACATGGCAAGCCCATGGGGTCACTGGTAATTATTATACTTGTTCTTAACTTTATATTGTTGAAGTAATTTTAAAATACGTTGTGTAGTACTGATGCATTTGTAAGTGTATTATATCTGTGTATATATTATTTTTTTTCTTTATTATGTCAGAATGCATTGTGTTGGCTTACTTTCAGTAAATCAATAATGTTTTTAAAAATAAATTTTAATTTCGATTTTTTAGTATGCTCACGCCCCACAGTTTGAGAAACACTGGATTATTGTTATTGCTTTCGAAGATTAATGTTAGCAGATATTAATCGTACCTTAGTTACAGAGAAGGACATTTAATCGTTTTTAACTATTCGAATTATCTCTCTCAGTTCAAATTTAAATTAATATAATACCATCAGCACACACTTTTCAGCATTTTTTGTTCACGTTTTACTGTTGAAACTGTGATATTTTTATTGGAATGCTAAAAGTTGCAAGATTATTTACATATCAGATTATGTAACTTTTTCTAAAATGATAAAAGCTACTAATGAATAGAAATTAAGCAACATTATTAGGTATTTGTAACCATCAGACCACACTCAGGCTTATTGAGTCTTCAAAAAAGGCCTGTACAACCAGTGGTTATATATTAGTATTTATTAATGTCACAACTGCTAGATAATTCCACCAGACAGAGCATTTGTACGGTTTGCATCTGGCAGAGGAACGGAAGCTACGTGAGAGTTGTTTGAGATATGATGGGTGTCACACACATAAAGTCTTAAGAATGGAAACTTGCTTGTTTTTCAACATGAAACTTTATATAATTGAATAGCTTGAGTTTCCTGATTTGAATGATGTGTGACCTTGTCACACATTCAAAATAACTTAAAATAGTAGTTTTGAAGAAACTCGTTAAATTATTTTTCATACTTCACACACCTCAAAAATAGTTTTTCCCCCATTTATAGACAAAATAGTATTAATTATTAGTTCTTGAATATTATATTGTTGTGTTACTGGCTGCAATTAAAACCTCAATACATTATTGTTTGCTTATATTAAGGTCAATGTAAGCGACTTCCTACAAGCGACATATTTAGAATGATTAGAACAATATCTAATTTCTGCAAGTGTTTAACTGTTAAATACTGATAACAACTGAAAAAAATTTTTAAGTTAACAAAAATAGTCTTAAGATTGTTAATGAAATGAAATTATATTTCAACTGTAAGTTTCTGAATGCAGCCCTGAGTTTCATTAGATGTACGACTTTATTAAATGAAATATATAGCAAAATATATACTCATAAGTAAATTTCTTGAACAAAAACAGTACCTCCACAACGCAGGCTTTGAGATAATACTATTAAATGATCTTAGAATTAATAAATTTCAACTGTGTGAAATCTTTTTTTATATCTTTGTAATACCTTTTAACATTTAGTATAAATTTATTTCAAATAAATTATAGTTTAAAAAAATTAAAAAATACCCTGCTATAGTTAATCGAACAAAGTTGCAACTTAATCTTTTAGTCGCCAAATGTGGAAATGGGATCTGTAATTCGTCGCCAGATGCGGGATGGGATCTGAAAATGGGAAATTGTTAATCCTGATAATCATGATCAGAACAATGGAACAAAATTATTAAATTATTGTGACTTGCCATCGGTCCTGGACATTTGAGCAAACTTTCGAATTACTATGACCTTTAAAGTGGGTAAAAAATTCCATTACATAAAAGTGAAGCTTATGAAAAGGTGTTAAAAAACTTTCTTTGTGTATATATTTTTGGTATAAAGTTACAAATAGCTATTTAATGGACAGCATTCTTATATCGAACTAAAATCACAATGCATTTCACAATGAAGGTTATATTTTATAAAATGAATGTGTGATATTTGAAAAAAAGTGATAGGTTTAGCTATTTGCCCCTATTGTACGTGATATCTTTCGTTAAACTCATTTGTTATGCTGAAGCACCATTATTTTTGTTACACTAGAAGAAAAATCCGGATAATGAACATACATATAAATAAATTATCCAAAATACTAACAGAACTAAACGAGGAAATAACTACTTTTTAATGAGACTTTTAGTAAGTTTTGGATCCCCAGGCACTTTAAATATTAAAAGTAATAGTTATGTAGCTCTAATATATAAAAAAGTTAGTTACAATGTTTTTATAATATTTAACTTTGTTCTATTTAAAGTGTAAACTTAAAAAAAATCAATATGTGAAAACACATAATAGGAGGGAACACTAAAGCAAAATTTGATTGATTATTAAATAATTACGGTAAGTTATTTTCGGAAATGAACTTTTTTCGTTCATAAAATTGTTATTTTCCGTACTGGCCTTCATATTATTTATGAATATATTAAAATATTGTATATTTTTTATTTCGGTAATTACGTACTATCGCGTCAATGCGGACGTCCAAGATAACTCTCCAAGATGGCAACCCGAAATGCGCATGTGTCGTACGCGCTGAATTTGCAACCATGTGTTTCGTTTCATATAATGTCGCCAATATGGTTGCGGCAACACATAAATACTGTTACTTTTTTCCACATTCGTTCGTTTGTTCCTCGTTTTTCCATTTGCGGAAAATATTTAGCAACAGTTATAATAATAATAATATGCTGTATTGTAAATATATATAAAATGTTCCTTAAAATATTACGTGTTTCTAAAAGATGATTATAAAAATAAATAAATAGTTCATAAAAATATTCAAAAAATATTATAATAATATATAAATAGTTTTATGCAAAAAAAAATATATTTCTGTTATCCGTGTTTGATAAAAATGCCAAAAAAAATGGCCAACAATTTTAAGTTTTATGCAAAAATTTAAAATTTTGAGGCTCTTTGAAAATTATTTTATTTATGTATACATTTTAAAAAATAGTTGAATGTTTATTTACACTTTAAAACTTAGCGTTTTCGCATATTTCGGAATGAATAATATATTAATTTGAGGATATTCTCAATTTTAATTTTAATATTATTTTTAGCTGTTTCAGGAACTAAACGTATTAGTTTATTGAAGAATGTAAATTTGCAAAACTAAAGCGTCTTTCACACAATACATATCTCCAAATACCGGCCGGGTGGCGTAGTTGGTTTAGTCGCTGGCCATGTAGCCCACGCCAGTGTATTTTCATGATGTCTCGTGTGATTATACGGCATGTTAAAGATCCCTAGAGTTCCCCTGTTTAGCTTGGGTGATCAATGCAAAATTGAAATCCTAGTACTATTTTGAATCGTTAGAGCTCAGATGCCTCCCTCTGGGGAGTAGTTCAAGCCCAGTACCACTAAAGACCCGCCGTGCAGAGCAGCAATGCACGTTATATCTCTAGAGAGCTGAAGAGTCCTCCCGTTGATGTAGTGTGGCAGTTAGGAGAGGGATTGCTAGCTCAGGTGCCGTCTACGTCACTTGACCATGGTTCAAAATTAAGCGGTCCGTCGCCAAAAGCCTTTGTGTAGCTGAACAGTGCGACGTTAATATTCACTCTGTCACTCCCTCTGGGGAGTAAACTGGGCATTAAAATTACATCGCAGCAATTGGTATTCCACCTGCACTTTAAATAGTGATACGAATTTCCGCAGAATGTAAATACTAGGTCTGTAATTGTAAAAACTAATTCGCAGCCCCACTTGAAAACAATGTTTTATTTTTAAAAAAATGCTTATTTATAATACATTTTAAAACTTACGTAATGTTTTCGCATATTTCAAAATGATTTATATAAATTTTGGAGTGTAGAGCTATTTCAGGAATTAAGTTTAACACATTTTTGAAAAATATTAAAAAAAAAATGGATAAGGGAAGGAATATAGTATTCAGCAAAAGTAATGAGTCGTTTACACAATAGATATTATCCAAATTATTGACATCCTTTTCCAACTTTGTGCTTGTATTCCCTATTTATTATTCTAATCATGTGTTTTGAGCTAGAAAAGTAATCAAATTATTTATAAAAAAAATAAGCTGTACTTGCCAAAAGTATTGAACGGTACATAAAATATATCTATTCCATATAATGCATCATAAATTCAAAAGAGACTCTCTTATATTGACATTATAATCATCAAAATCTAATATATATTATAAATGTGAAAGTTTGTGGGTCTTTCACGCAAAAATAACTGAATGGATTTAATGAAACTTTACAGTAATATAGCTTATACATCAGAATAGCACATAGGCTATAATTTATAAAAATCTGTAAAAAGTGTCTAAAATATAACAATATTTGTCAAGTAAGTAGGAAAAAATTCTGTCATCTGCAAGCAAATCTGGTTTGCGCTGCAAAAAAGCCCACCACAGCATATACCTATCTTTTATTTGTGAAAAACTCTTTTTGTTTCGGCTACGCAAGAGGCTCGCTTCTAATTTATTCCTGTGATCAGAATAATGCCTATTTTTTATTTCAGTATAAAACTAAGTTTTGAAGGGAGAGGTTGTTATAAATCTCTCTTTATTTTAATGTTTTTTTATGATTTTATTATGGACATTTGATAGTAAAAAATTGATCTTTTTTCAAAACAAATGCTTTTATCGGCTCTGGTACTTAAAGTAAATAAACTTTCTCTTTCACACTGCATCATTTGGACACATTTTCAAAATTTGTTTGTGGTTAGTAGTTAATTATACCGCTATAATTTTAATTGAATAGGCAGATATAATTATTTTTACACTTAAAAACGCAATAACTACTGTACTGTAATTTTTAGAGTGTGTGAGTAAGTGAATATTAACATCGCACTGTTCAGCTACACGAGGGCTTTTCGCAACGTATCACGTAATTTTGAACCATGGTCAAGTGACGTGGACGACACCTGATCTGGCACCCTCTTATCCTAACTACCACACCACACCAACTTAGAAGAAATATTCTACCAATAGTTAGCAGAAATATTCTTTGAAATCCACTCTTCCAAGATATATCGCAGCACGGGTTCTATGATGAGTATTTTAGCGGGGAAGCCGAATAGTTTTGTAGCAGATATTGCGTTTTCAGCTAACGGCGTTTTCAGCGGATTGCAAAGATTATTATTTTTGTCCCGAAAAAATAGTTTATATCAAAATTTAAGTGTCTTATGTTTTTGTGTGTTAGTAAAGACCTGGGAAAATGATTTGATCACTTATTTTAAGTGAACGGTGTATATAATTAATTTAACAGTGGAATATCTTTAATTAATTTATTAGCTCTAACCGATTAAATTTTTAAAAAATGGAGTATTTTGTTTATGTATATCCCTTAATTTATAAATGTAGTGATCCAAAAAAATATTGTATGAAAAAAACTGCAGTAAATCATAATGCGGTTGGATAAAGTATTAAAGCGCATTTCTCCCCTACACGGCGGGTCTTACAAAGCTCTAATAAAGCTCGAGCTACGAAAATAGCTAAGCATTTGCCAACTTGAATCTATCGTTAATATTTCGATATGTTTTTCATTGAATCGCCATTACAATTTAAGAAACGGCGTTGCTTGAGAATATTACAATTTTTAAATAAAATAAAAACAACAGAAAGTAATATTAATGTATTACACTTTCAGATATAAATTATTTACACTACTTTAAGTGTTCATTACGCAAAACTTTTAACAATGTGTTACTTTTGCTGAGCAAAGATCAGCTTAGGGAGGTATTTTGAAAAATCGACCCTCAAGAGTGTTACGAGGAATTATAAGTAAAAAAAAATCCTTTTTATCAGCTAGTAGATCTACATACTTAAAATTTAACAAAGGTGTTTTTTTTTCTTTCTTTTCTTTTGTTTAGCTGATATATGCAAAAAGCTTTTTTTGCTTAATTTGCAATTAACATAAAATTAACTCATTAAAAACTTCTTTTTCCTTCAATGTGTGTTGTTTAATTTTTCAGTTCACCCGTGCGAAGAACGGGTATACCAGCTAGTAAACTATATTTCCACAAGTCTTATTTGGCGTTTAATGCAGCGCTGATAATTTCGGTATAATGTTTCTTAATATAGTGAAATACTTTAACACGAAAACGCTTAAGGCGAAATATCCGTTTACACGAAATAACGCAACGGTCCTGACAAACTACAAACATTTTTTTCCCCTTGACACGAAAAGATTTCCCTTCCGGAAATGAACAAAATACGGAAAATTCTAGCCGTGCTGGCAAGATTTAAGAGGGGTGTGAAAAGACAAAGAGAAGGTTTCACATATTGAGAAGGTTTCACATATTTCGTAGAAAAGAAGCTAATTTGACTTTTAAATAACTTTGAAATAGCCTGTGCAACTAGGCAATTTTGTTTATCAAAGTTACTTTCACATTTTACCTCTACAAATGCCACACAAAAAAGTCTCGTATCTCATCAGGTTTGCTTTAAAATTACGTCGCAGTGTGAGTAAAAATCAGTGAGTTTGGTTCTCCAGCTGTGTGAAATTAATAATAAAATAGACGACATCGAACAGTTGGATGATAAAAAAGTCAATGCAAAGAAAAATATCAAATAGTTTTCTAAAAATGCAATTAATATTATATTTTGCAAAAAACTTGAAAATTTTATATTAAATTTAATTAAATTCTTGTGAATGTCTTCGTTTCACTGATTTTATTAAATACATGCATATATATATATATATATATATATATATATATATATATATATATATATATATATATATGTAAATGAAATTTATTCTAATAAACTTAATTTTCTTGGATGTATGGGTTTTTTTGTTGCAATATCCTTTACCACAAAAAAATATTTCAGTACCCACAGCTTCGTGTTAAACGATTTCCACTGTACAGTGAAATACGTTTAACGCGAAAACAGTTATGACGAAATATCGGCTAACAAGAAATAATATAACGATCCCGACAAGCAACTATTTTAATGCATTTCCCCTTAAAACGAAACAAAAATCGCTTAACACGAAAAGATTTACCTTCTGGAAATGAACAAAATTTGGAAAACACCAGCCGCTCGGGCGAGATGCAAGAGGGGTGTGAAATGAAAGAGAAGTGTTTTCCCGTGTTTTGTAGAAAGGAAGCTAAGTTTGCTTTGAAAATCTCCCGGAATAGCCTATGACACGAGCCAACCTTGTTTATGTCAGCTAGTTTCACCCTCCAACCCTACAAAAGCTACGCAAAAACATCTTATCTCTCATCAGTTGACTTTGGAATTCGGATCGTAAAGTTTGATGAGTGATTCTTACCAGAAAAGAGTAAGGTTGCGATAATAGTTGATAGCTGTCCGTTTCACCACAACGTTACATTGAAAGCTATATAAAGAGGTTATCTTCTTGCCTCTTCCTTCTTCTTTTATTTCGATATCCTTTAACACGAAATTCTTTTAACATGAAACAATATTCCAGTCCCCTTAATTTCGAGTTAAACGATTTTCACTGTTAAGGTATCCGACTACGTTCGGAACCATGATTTTTAATAAAGCGCAGAAATGTATAATTTTCATGATATTTAGTGTCACTCAGATTAGAATACATCATAAAATTGTTTGAAGGACATTTTGACAAAAAAAATTATTTAAATACAATATTTTGGCAAAAAATTAACTTAGAATAAATTTTTTTCAAATTGTTCTCCTTTTGTGAAAAATGCTTCTATTATTCTAATATTTTGCTTGTATATATAGATCAGACCTTTCTACAGAGGCTCAACAAGAATGTTTGAAAAATACACATTATTTTCAGAGTTACCATCAATTGAAATAATAATTGGCGTTTTTATCTTTGAATTGCTCCCCTCTGTTGTCGTAAAATATGGATAAACCCTCTTCCAAGTTATATATTTCAAAAATTCTAGTTGAACCTCTGTAGAGAGGTCTGAGCTATATACAGGCAAAATATTACTATAATAGAAGCATCTTTGACAAAAGAAGAACAGTTTGAAAAAAAAATTATTTTAAGTTAATTTTTTGTCAAATTATTGTATTTAAATATTTTTTTGTCAAAATGTCCTTAAAATAATTTTATACATGTATTCTAATCAAAGTGACACTAAATATCATGAAAATTATCCATTTCTGCGCGTTTGCAAAATTACGGTTCTGAACGTAGTCGGATACCTTAATGATATGGTCCTATTCCGTTAACTTCTGTTCCTGTTATCAGAAGTCTTTTTTTAATGTATTCCGGTATATTTTGTTTCAAAACCTTCTCATAAACGTTGTTTTGATTAGAAGTTCCTAACACCCATCACGTGATACATATTTTGTTCGTTACATTGCGTAATTCTTGCAGATTTATGGTTGCTTGCTCTAATTTTACTTCATATGCATATATAGTAAACAAAAAAGGAAGCAATGAATTTGATACCATTTTAGATTAAAGAACTTAATAAACAAATTTATGCTTGTAAACCCACACTATTTGTGATTATCATAATGATTTTCTTTCAGCATTTTGTAAACGTCTTCCCACGCATTGCAAAACTGTATGTGTACTCCATTCATCTATTCATTCTTGTAAAACGCGATATGAATATAATGAGAGATTGGATGAAAAAAGAAAATAATGATATATGGTTTAGAAATTTATATATATATATACCATAATCTCTACCTGTATATAGCAATTGACGAAAAATTTCCCTTGCTAAAACACCTTTATATTTTAATCATAGATTTTTTCACCTTTAAAATCTTTAGATGAAGTGATATAAGAATTAGTATTAGCAATTAAGTATACGAAGTCCTTTTTGAAGATTTACGTGAAATAACATATTTTGTTGCTTCTGAAAGGTGAAACAATAAAGGCAGTGTGTTTAAAGTTTTCTAAAATCTTCATTAGAAAATTTAGAGAATTCTGTTGGTTTGGTTGGTTGGTGTTTTTATTTTCTTTCGACAACCTAGCTGCTTGTTAATGCAACTTTTTTTTCTGATTCTTGAACAATTGGTTATTGGTTTCTTATCCTCCCATTCAAAATTTAGATTCTATTCCTTCTATGTCAGTTTTAAACATTAAAAAAGATATTTAGTTTCTAGTACATGGCTTACTAAAGGGGAAGAGTAGCAAACTGAAGCTACCTTTTTTGGATTAATGTTTGTTCTTTTAAAAAAGCTAGTTATCGGCTGCTGTTGTGAATTATGCTTCAGATTTTCATCTATTGTTAGTGTACGTTTAAGGGGACTTGGTACCCTAAAAACCACAAACCTATCGTTTTTTTTTAATTTTCATTTAATCTTATTCTTTGCATTATTATCTTTCGATTGATATATCACTTGTGCATGTCGGAAAGTTAGAAGTTGAATAAAACTTCATTTGAAAACAAATTAGGCAATTAAGCCACGCCCCCTTTTTGGAAAAAAAGCTAAAAAAAGCGTTTTGATAAAAAAAAAAATCTAATTTATAAAGAGAAATAATAACATTAAAAAAGAATGTGCAATATATAAAGCAGAATATTTCCGAGGCAATACATACAATCATTTATTTCCATTGTGAAATATGTGCACGTAAAATTTTTAAATTAAAGCATTTTTAATTAATAATTTTAAAATTTCAGTTCTTATTCCTGATATATTTTTCATACAAATGTAATACTTTAATATTATAAGAAGAAAAACAGCTAAAATTTCTGTCGTGACAGAAAAAACAATTAAAGTTTTTCTTGAGTTTTCTTGTGCAATTAGTACTCTCTAAAAGTTGATCATTTATAAAAATGTGTGGGTTGAAAACATATGAAAATGCAATTATTTTAAAGAAAAACGTATAAGTAATATCTTAAAGTGGTATTTTAACTTTAATTAAGCTTATAATAATTATTTTTTCAGAATTATAAACTTTAAAGTGGTTTTTCTATTTCGTGTTTTTCGAAACCTTAGTGCATTCAAAATGCTACTCCTTCGACAATTATTTACCAATCACTTCAATTTTTTTCCTGCTTGTTAAAAATAAAGCATGTAATAAAAATTAGGGATCCGTTTTGCTATAAACTGAATACTTTTTTAAAAAAAAAAAAAAATAAAATGTAAGACATGTTGGCTTTTTCGTTGATTTTTAGCCTGTATATCAACATTTTATTTTTTTTCTCGAAAATGAATGAAGTTATTCCAAAATCGATCCCTAAAGTTGTTAAGAACATCCATAAGAATATTATAAAAATTTCAGGTCAAAAATTAATTTTTACAAAAGGAGTAGGATTTTAAAAATGTTCCCAATTTTCTTGAAAACATTTAAATTTTTAAAATTGCGTGAATAATATATGAAAATTTTCATCTGGTAATATTTTCTTGAATAGAAACATTGAATAAAATGTTAAAATATAATTTTTAAATACGTAAATAAAGAAGTTTGCTCAAAGGGTGCCAAGTCCCCTTAAGGATAGAATTAAGATAATTTAAAAACTATTGTGAAATTACTACTAAAAATACACTCTGTCGCAAAAAAATATATGCACCCAGAAGAAATCAAGCTACAATCACGAAACTCGGCAAGAATGTAGTCTGGTAAGAGATATGCAAATGATTAAAATTTCGAAGCCAATGAGACAAGGCTAAGTGTGCTATGTGCATATTAGTTGCGCAACTGGGGAGAGTTTAAAAGCATGAGTACGAGCGCCGTACGGCTATCCAAACGAATCTGATGACTTTGATAGACGATATTGAGACTTAGGATGCCTCTAAGACGTAACCGGCGGCAGTACGAGCAGCTGACGGACTTTGATAGGGGCCGTATAATAGGCCTCAGAGAAGCAGGTTGGTCGAATAGACGTATCGGCCGCCACCTCGGTCGGAGCGATATGGTAGTTGCTCGGTGTTGGCAACAGTAGATCACAGAAGGTAGAGTGTACCGTCGCGGAGGGTCAGGACGTCCCAGGAACACAAATGATCGCGAGGATCGTGCAATCAAAAGAGTGGCCACTTCGGCACCAACAACGTCGCTAGCATCGATTCAACGCCACTTACCTCCTTCCAGACATCCAGTGCGATCAAGAGAAACCATAAGGAGACGACTGACCGAAGTTGGCTTGAGGAGCCGACGTCCGCTAAGACGCTTACCACTGACCCCACATCATAGGCAGTGTCGACTGGATTTTTGCCGACCTCGGGCAACTTGGAGTGTGACAGACTGGAGACGTGTCATCTTCAGTGATGAATCCCGATTCAGTCTCAGTGCTGATGACCACCGCACACGTGTCTGGAGGCGCACCGGCCAGCGGTCCGATCCGGCATTTATTGTCGAGCGGCATACAGCAATTTCACAAGGTGTGACAGTGTGGGGAGCAATTTCTTGGGACACACGATCATCTTTAGTGGTCCTTCAAGGCACTTTGACAGCTCGCAGATACGTGGACGATATTTTAACGCCGATTGTGCTACCCATGCTATCAAGTCGCCCAGGTGCCATTTATCAACAGGATAATGCTCGTCCACATACTGCGCGACTCTCCCAACAATGTCTTCAAGGATATGACGTCCTACCATGGCCTGCCAGGTCACCAGATCTTTCGCCAATAGAGCATGTCTGGGAAGGCAACTGCAGCCGTCCGAGATACAGGAGAATTAACTGCGCAGATGCAAAGACTATGGCAGGATCTTCCACAGGGGGTCATAAGTGATCTAATTGAATCGATGCCACGCCGAATTTCGGCTTGTATAGCTGCCAGAGGTGGCTTTACTACTTACTGATTTTTAACCTTTTGCAAGCTGTAACCGCTTAATAAAATGATATTTTGTTCTGAATTTTTAATCATTTGTTTATTATCATATACACTACATGCATGCCAAATTTCGTGAATGTAGCTCAATTTCTTCTGGGTGCATATATTTTTTTGCGACAGAGTGTATATGTAATCTGACAAGTTATAAAGGATTTAATTCCATTCGTGCGAAGACAGCAAGGCTTCTATATGCGAATGAATACTTCCAATTTAACGATTTTTTTCTGAATGTATGTGTGTGCGTGTCTGTATGATAATCCATTTAATTTTTCTTTTGTGAGATTCTCTTTAATTTATGACAGTCTTGAACCCTGCAAAATATTGTGGGATAGTTAATTCTTTCAGTTTACTCGTCTAACAAGAAATACCAATTTATAACCACAACTATCTCCTCATATACTGCTACGTTGATACATTTCATGGTGAGATGATGCATGAACCATCGAATTTAACCAATCGGCGTATTAACCCTTGAAATCATATGATTATCGAATATACTAAAAGGTTCCGATCGGAAAAGGTATAAAAGCTGAGATCGCTGGAATGAGATGAACGCTTTTGTCCATTGTCAAAACTCTAAAGTGTGTTTGTATTTTCTGCTATTTACTTTTTTGTAATTATCAATAAAATATGGAATTGAAATGACAAAAATTTTTCTACAATTACTCGACTGTAACCTGATAAAGGCTTTTTCCGTACCATGTTTTGAGTCCGGTGAAAACACTATATATGCACTTCAGACATTAAATATGCTTGAAGTAGTTTCAAAACTAGAGTTTTCTTTGGGATAGGAAGTTGTATAAAATCTAACATTGTGTAATCCATGCGTAAATTTGCTACATAAAGGCAACAGTTATTAACTCCTTGAATTATTTTCAAAAGAAGAATTCTTTGTATACGTATTTTAGAATACTTTTTGTATACAGTATTTTATGAGGGCAAATAACTACGCGTAAAAATTGTGCGAGTCGTACAAGTGAAAATTTACCAAAAGAAAAATTTAGCTTTCGAGAAAAATATGTTTTTCAACGCACCCACATTATATGTGCATATATACGAGGGACAAGATTTATTCAACAATTTTCATTTTCGAACAATCTCATAATAACTAATACAATGTACTTTGAAATTATTTTTTTTTCATCCTTTTTATATTTTTAAGTTTTTCAAACGAGCGATTTTAGAGAATATTAAGTATATTCCTAAACATATTAAGTTTAAATGCAAATTATTCGCGAATTATCAATGCGGAAAGAAGTTATTACTAATTACTTACCAAGAAAATAAAAGAAGTGGGATTTTTTTTCCCACTCTCAAAACAAAGAAAATTTGTAAAAGTCATGTTGATAGTAATAAGCATTTAAGCATGTAATCATTGACAATGAAAACTGAAAACAATGAAAAAATTAACGTATTTGTTCTGTATGTTCTTTAAAATAGGCTACATAAAACAATATTAAAGAAAACAATTTGAATTTTGAAACAAAATTAAAGCGTTAAATTTATAAATGAATGTTTACAATAAGAAAATAATTATTTGTTTTCATTGTATGACGTGCTACTTAAACAACAATAATATCTTTATTAGTATAACTTAGAGTTTTCTTATTGCGAATGGCTGTTTGTGTAATGGAAACTTAAAGAACTGTTATTATAATTTTTTTTTAAAAAAGCAAGAATATGTATTCTTTTTTCGCATTCAATTATTTAAATAGCTCCGTTATAAACACAATTACAATGAGAATAAAAACGACGAAATCCTAAGAATCAAATACGCATTCTTCTGACTCATAAACACATATTTAAGTTGTTTCAAAACATTAAATACGTGTTCTCTCAAGATTGGATACAGTTAAACAATGCAAAATATTTAAATTATCATTCCACGCTCAAGGGCACTACAAAATAACTTTTAATTGGCCTATTAACTACTCTCACGTACTGAAAAAAGGAGTAACTTATTTGAATAAAAGAAAAAAAAATCGCTATTGGTAATTCATTAACTGGACTTGACTTGCTAACAAGTGTATCTGTTGCATAAGCTCATACATCTTCCTTTTTTTTTATTTAATCCAAATGACCTTGAATTTATGCCATCCCTAATTGAGCGTTACTTGCTTTCTCTTCCGGATTGTCAAGGTCTTCAAGGTCATAATGGGAACTCATTTCTTTTTTTATACTTCCTTCTTTGCTGTTGTACACAAAGGAGGAACTTTCATATGCAGATTTTTCAGAAGCGCGATAGGCCATTTTCATTAATATTACATTTTGCCTTTCGTAACCTTGTACGTAGATATATATTTTCAAGTAAATAGATGTTTTTATTGCCGCTTTGATGGTAAACGCGGAAATGGTGTTTTAATGGTATATTTAAGCATCTTACTCGGTCTGTTTTATGCGATCATTATGTGTTTTTTCAAGGTGTGCCAAATAACTATAAATTACTTTTCGAATAAAGGGTTTATTTTTTAAAAATTAATGGGAAGATTTACAGTTGTGTAGGTTGTTTAATATATGCGTTATGGGATGAATATTTCTTTGTTCATTGCTCGGTAACAATATCATAGTATAAAGTCTTGTTGCCTATCTCATTTGAATGTTTGGGAATGTTTTTTTTTTCTTTTGACTTTGATTTTCTGATATTTTTTTGACACACGCTATTTTAAACTATTCATTATCGATATGTTAATCAAATTCTATTATTCTGCTTTGTACCCTTTTTAAAGTAATTTTATATAGTTTTTCTCCATTGCTGATGCATAATTTATTCCTCAATTTACAACATACATATGCAAATATTTTCACTAATGATTATAACGAAAAGTATTTTATTTTGGAAAAATGTAGAATGCACATAGGTAATTTTATTCCATGCCTTAAAGCCCATTTACTTTATAAATGAGTAAATCCATTTTTCATACATTAAAAACATGTTATGTTTTTCTTTCCTTTTTTATACTTATATTAGTTTTTTTAAATATTTACATTATTTTTAATGTGCTTAACTCGATTTGAGTTTATAATTTTCTTTAACTCTTTTGTATTATAAAAAAATTATATTTTTTAAATTAATATAATTTATTTATCATCCATTATGAGCAAAGTTTTCAAATTTTTCACGGCAAGTTTTAAACATCTTTCACTATCAGCATACTTCAGACTTCGATAAGTTATAACAACTGAGTTATAACAACTGAGTTGGGCTTATAACTTTTGTCAAATTGCTCTATTTTACCCAGGTCTGCAGACTGAGCTGGCCAGTTTCTTTTTGCTCCAAACCGTGTTATTCAAGATAATCCTCAACAACTTCAGTTAGATGAGGTCGCGCATTGTCATTCATTAGAATGAATTCATTTTCAATAGTAGCTCTTATGGATGGATAGATATATCGTTCAAGGATCTCGACTCAGCTACTATCCATGAAATATATTCATATCAGTACTGGTTACATGTGTTTACTGATGACTCTGCAACGGATTCCTTTGGTAGGGCTGGAGCTGGTGCTTACTCCAACTCGTTTAATTTTAAAGAACCTCTTAGTACCTGGTCAGATAATTTTGATGGTGAGATATTTGCAAAATGCATAGCTATTAGAGCTATTACTGGTCAAAATATTGCGATCTTCATAGATTCTAAGGCAGCAATTAAGACCATTTCTGACTTCTATCTATACCCACCAGAACTAGAATTCAAATGTAAACAACTTATTGAATCATTTCTTAACACTGAAAGAGTGATCATATTTTAATGAATCCCTTCCCATGGCGGTATTCGTGGAAATGAACAAGCCAATAAGTTGGCCAAAGAGGCTTCGACGCTGCATTCACCTTGTCAACCGATTCTTCTTAGAAATGCCAATTAACTTATCAGGGATCGAAATCAGGGAAATATTCAGGGATAAAAATCGTCAGAAAAGAACACCCAACCTTACACAGCTAGCTCATTGTAAATTTTGGTCTGTTCCACTTGATGGCGAGAGACGTGCTCAGCTTTCTATCTTTCCTAGGATTGAGGGAGTGGCGTGTGTTAAAGTCATCACCGGACATGATTTTTTGCAGGTCCATCGGTTTAAAATTGGAATGGCTGATTCTCCACTCTGCCCTCTCTATAATTCTGTGCCAATGACTGGGGAGTATCTTTTCGGCTGCCCCTCTCTACTTCATAGTCTATTTCAATATAACTGTGGAGATTTCCCTCCTTCTAACGTATCTTCTGTTTTGTACTGGACTACAAGGCGCCTTATGTTGACGGGTGTAATTAAAAAAAAAGATATCGTGTGTCCCAATATATCACACCTATCTGAGTGCAGGCTAGTGGGACCATCAAGGAGGATATCTTACTCCATCTCCTATACAACTGTGTCTTTCAATAATGCTAGATTTAATGCATTTGGTGTATCGTTCCATTCAGGTCACCACACGCTCTGGAGCACTCACCAGTGTGAGCCTGGAAGGTCACAGGAGCTCATTGTTATCATTGCTTAATGTATTGGGGCACATCTTTCTCAACGGCTTAGGGGGACACACACATTTGACCGTCTTGCATAGAAACCTGCATCATTAAAACCTCTTTGCATGGTAATAGCGGAGATTATGGTTTATGATGCTGTGATATTCCCCTCTTGGGAGAATATCTCTCGGAGTGTCAGCGTGAGCTAAAGGTGTAGGATTAACGGAAGAACTAGAGGCATACATAATCTTAAAATATCTTTATTAAGATTTTCAACTTAAACTTCTAACAAATTAAATTATAATAATTCTTGTGAGATAATTTACGATGGCAAAATACGCAACACACAATATATGTATATATAATAACGACTTAACCTAACTCGGAACACTATCAATAACTGAATCGTCTAAACTCAATTTTAATACAATCACTGATTCTAATATTAAATAGTCAATTCTACATTGTTGAAGTCTGAAGAATCAATCACTAATATCATAAAGACAATCTTGTATTTACTTACGTGCACTGGTATGCACCTAGGTTCTCTATATCTTTATCACTTATAACTTCTAATCACCGCCACGTATCTTTATCCAAACTTGAACCACAAACTATATTAACATTCCTCTACTTGCCATCAACTGCCACAAATTGCCATCTCGCTTACTCTAATTTCCGATTTTTAAAAGTTTGCTAATTTGCATCTTTCATTCACACTTCACTTCTTGGATTTGGTTGGAAAAGAGTTGCCATTAATTTTGGCCCAAAGAACCCAAAGGACATGTTAAAGAAAAGACGCGTGAGCCCGTCACAATGCGACAATATGTTCTGCAACAATTGCTTCTTTTCAAGTCAGAAAGAGCTAGAAAATGATCTCCTACAGGTGTTGTAACTCGTGGTTGGCCAGAAACTAGTCTTCTAGAGACCGAATTTCAAGATTTAAGGTTATCTCACATAAGTGCGACCGCAACGTAACTCATGGATTCGTCTTATAGCATCAGACTGTGACCTTTCTTCTGACCACCTGGTCTCAATAGCGAATCAAGTAAACAACTTCTCCTACACTTTACTACTGCGCTTCTCAAACTGTGGGGCGCCCCCTAGGGTAGCGTGAGCATACTGAAAAGTTAACAAGAATTATATAAAAAAATATTAATTTACTAAAAGTAAACAAACAAAAAGATTCTCACATAATAAAAAATAAAATACTCATTTACACTGATATGGTACACTTATAAAAAAATATCAGTACCTCAAGATGTATTTTATAATTAATTTAACGATACTAAGAACAAATTTAATAGCTACCAGTGACCCCATGGGCTTGCCATATATAAAATTGTATACAAAAATTAACATTTATCTTAATAATTTGTACTGTTTATAATTTATCTCTCAACTGCTAAATAAAAGTTACACAATTTGCTCCCCAGTCCCACCGTATACGTAGGCACGCGTATGTGATGTTTTGGGAGGGGGGCAATAAATAAGTAAATCCTTCGCAAACACTGCCAAGGTCCTTTTATTGCATTCCAAAGCCTACGGGATAATTTTATGGATAGCAGTGCACAGAAAAGATCGTACTTTGGAAAGACGTATATATACGTCCAGAGCAATTAACATGTTGGCTGAGTGAGACGTGTATATACGCCAGTAGCTCTTAAGAGGTTAAAGTTGACCGTTGCTTTTGCATCAAAGTATAGTATTAGTGAATTCAATTCATTGCTATATGGAAGGGCGGGCGATGCAAATTATGACCGATTCAACAAAATTACCAATATAACTATTGAATATATACGATCATGCACCCCAAACGCTCTCTTGATGTTGCGAAAAGTTTTATTTAAGCACATTTCGATACTAAGTAAATATTCATTTCATTTAAAATACAAGTAAAGTTTATCGATTTTGTATAAGTTTTCGTTAAAATCGCTTATATCACTTAAGTAAACTAAGAATTCTAGTGTCACTTACGTTTTTTCAATGATGAACTTCTAAAAAACATGTATCAATTTTTAAAGACCAGTATATTATAATTATAGAAAATATTTTTTATAATTTCCCTATATTATATACTAAGACCGTAGTCTTTTATGCTATTTGTGCACGGAATAATTATTGCTTTTACGTCAAGTATATATTGATTTAAAGGCATTTTTGATAAATCTGCTCTTTCCGCATCTACAGAATTAAAATACTGAAAAGCATGTCATGAATATTGACTTAATGTTTTGTAAAACAATGCCTTTACTTTGTTTCTTTTTTCTGGTTAAACTAATTAATCTAAACAAAATGCAATACAAATTTTACTGAAGGCACTTTTTTCCTTTCGGGCTATCAAATTCTTACATTATTGTATTAAATATCTTAGAAGTACATAAACAGAGCGGAACAACAACAACAAACCATTGTGGTATATTGCATTTAAATAAAAAATATCTTTAGTTTTTTTTTTTAATATTATTACTGAAAAGTGGTTTATTTTTCCTGAGATTGAAATAACATTTTTATAAAATGCATAAGCAACTTAATTTTTAAACAGAAACATATAAGGTATACGTATTCTTGAAAAAGTAAAGCGTATTGAAGAAAGTAAAAAGCAAGATATATATATTCATTAATGTAAACTTGTGTTTGATTTATGAAACTATTTAAATATATATTTTCTTCGTTAGTAGAGTTTTTCTCTATATATTACAACAAAAAATCCAATACTTTTTTGTCTATTAGAGAAATAATTACTTTGTGAATCTGATATTTTCATTTTCTTTGGATTTTTCTTCAAAAGTTAATTAAGATCTTGAATTCGATTCTAAAAGTAGTAACAGATAAGCGTTCAATCAACTTTATTTTTATTTATTTATTTTTGTTCTTCGATTAATATTGTGAGGTTGTTTTGAAATATTTTCTTTAAAACTATTTCGATTTTTTTTTCTTTTACAAAAAGCTCCAGAGATCATTTGGGAAATCTGTGAAATCTTCAATTATTTTTTGTGCTCATCTCTTGGTTTGAGACAGAAAAATCCAATGAGCTTTCAACTATTTCATTTTGACATTTTGATTTTTAGCTTCCAGTTGTTTAAGATGTAATTATTTTGCCTTATTGCTCTGGAATTGCTATTTTTTTAATGGAAATATTTATTATTCTGTATAAGATTTGAAAGGAAAAAATGGATTATAAAAATTTCTAAAGAAAGTATATGAATAAAATAAATGCTCTTTTCCAAAAATTTTTAATTAAAGAAATAGTCTGGCATGATAGTTATTGCTGCGAATTTCTGTAATAATGCTATTTATATATATATAAGTCAATTGCTAACTCTATCAAAGACTATTATTTGAATTATCCAAGGCACTTTCAAATTAAATATTACACCGTTCCAAAATAATTCCATACTAGCATCTCTGCTGGAATCATAATTCGAGCTGCCTAATCAAATTTAGTTTCGTGTCCCATAAATGTCGTGTCAAGGTGTCATGCTACCCGAAACCGAATTAAAATTTACGCTATTTAAAATTGATAATTTTGAAAACAGTAAAGCGTAAAAAAGTGCTCATTTCATATGGCTGGACTGTGGCCTTACAGTGGGTCCCATGTCATGGTGGGATGCCCGGCATTGAGAGACCTAACCAAAAGGCCAAGCTGGGAGCGGAGTCGTCTTAACCGGAAGTCCCCTTGACCCTCAGAAGAGCAAAGAGCTTTATATCCACATACATTAACAAATGTACTACTTTGACCCAAAAAAGCCAAGAGCCTTGAGAAACCTTAGCAATTGTGGTTCCTATTCTGAGGCAAGAGAAAGCCGAAGCTGTTACCTGCTTTCTTATAACCACCCAACTTCACTTTTAAGGAATATAACTCCCCTGGCCTGGATGCTGACGAGGCCTGACCGCTCTGTGGTCATGCCAGGAGGGATTGTGAGCACCTGTTCCAATGCACCGGATTCGATGAATACCCTACTGACGACGTCGTTAGTCGGTCCTAGAAGGCTCGGCGTCAAATGGTCAAGAAGCCAAGCATGTGAGATGGATAAATAATAATAAATATAAAAAATAATTATGAAATAAGAAGTAAAGTGCTAATTTTCGTCAGGAAATAGCAATATTATTGCCTTGCGTATGCAATCAATTTCTCTTAAGAAATTATATAAGCTTATTAACACTTAATCAAAATCAAATACTACTCATATCTTGAATTTCAGCCCAAATTCTGCATAGCATTATGTGTGGAATATTAATTAATATTTAGGAATATTAGGCGATGAATATACTTAATTTTTCAAACTCCCCAGGTAGCGTGATTTATAAACTTTGGTATGTGACCAACTATATGTATATATAATTTGACACTCTCATCATGTAACTTTTGCTTTTCATTATGAGGTGTCTATTCAAAAAAATAAACAAACATATTCTTTTGCCTATAAACTAACTTTCCCGACGCAAAACTTTCAACAGGGGAGATAATCAATTTCAATCTTTTCCGTAACAATACAATAAATTGATGAACTACTACATACACACACCATTAATGATGTGTAGTGCACCTTTTTAAAATTATCACATTAATTATCAAATCAAAGTTTTGTTTCCTAATGAACTCCAAGCTGTCTTTAAGTTGCGTGTGTTGGCTTGGCTTCGAATTGTTACTTTACTTTTTGATGACCATGTCTAGAGCTGTTGTTGTAACTGCTGTAAGAGTGATGAGGCAGTATTTTGCTAGAGGATAATCCATTTTTATTACATTTGGACTCTCTCTGACACACACGCAGAAAGAGTAAAGGTCGGTTAACACACATCAATACGGAAAAAATAAGCAGCGTTAGGCAAATTATCCCTGAACCGGAGATTTATACACAAAACAGAAGTTCTAACACTCACATGACTTCCTTGAAAGTCTCCTCCGATTGGTAGACAGCTAGCGTACTCGTACGATGTGGATTACATAACTTCCAATCTACACTGGTGTGCAAAAATTAAAGACGAAGTCGAAAAATTAGCATATCAGCTGAACGAAGATTCAGAGCGGACAGAAAGACCAATCAGGAGATTAAGTAAGGTGATGTACGGTAGCACATGCGCAGATATGCAGGTAGACGTAATGGGGGAGTGTCTGAGTAGTATAAAGCATGTTGTAGGTGTAAGATCAGTATTTCTGGCAAAGAGATGGCACGCCGTATAGCAGTTAAAATCACACCGAGTTGCTGCCTTAGCGAGAAATGGCGAATAATCAATCTGTTAGACGACATCTGGATGTTTTTACCCAAGGTCGAATCATTGGGAAGTTGGAGGAAGGCCGCAGTGTGACAAGTGTGGCTGCAGAGTTCGGAATTGCTCACAGCATCGTTTCACGACTTTGGAGACAATTTCAAACTACAGGAACAGCTTTCCGGGGGTTCAGTAGTGGTCGTCCACGAGGAACCACACCCGAAGATGACCGGTACATTGTCTTACAGGCCAGAAGAAACAGGCAGCAGACAGTGGGAGAAATCGCTAGACACACGACACAGACGACTGGACGACCGATATCGCGTTTTGCCGTGGCCAGAAGACTGCACGGTGGTGGTCTGTTTGCACGACGCCCTGTACGGTGTGTACCTTTAACGCCTGCCAATCGGAGAAGGCGTTCTCTGTGGTGCCGGGAACACCGTAATTGGAGAGACAATGAATGGGGACGAGTACTCTTTACAGATGAGAGCAGATTCAGTTTGAGTAGCGATTCTCATCGCATACTCATCTGGAGAGAGCAGGGAAGCCGCAATCATCCCTCGAACATCATTGAAAGGGACAGGTATGGAGGTCGCGGTGTTCTCGTTTGGGGAGGCATCATGCTTGGTAGTCGTACAGACCTTCACATCTTCCACGCAGGTTCAGTCAACGGGACCCGTTATTGTAACGAGATTCTTCTTCCATATGTGCGTCTTTTTAGAGGCGATATGGGTCTGCAGTTCCTTTTCATGGACGACAATGCACCATGTCATCGCACAGTAGCTGCCGAACAGCTCTTAGAGAGTGAGGATATTGAACGTATGGATTGTCCGGCACGATCTCCGGATCTCAATCCCATCGAGCATGTATGGGATTTTCTAGGCAGACGCTTGGCAGCTCGTACCTTACCACCAGTAACGATTCGGGAGCTTCGATTGGCGCTGGAAGACGAATGGGCAGCAATGCCTCAACAACTCATTGACACCCTCATTCTCAGCATGGGCAGACGCTGTGAAACCTGCCTAGCAGTCAAGGGAGATCATATCCCCTACTAAATACCGGATGTTTCTTACTGGACACCCATCACAGGGATGTTTCGGCCTTCAGTCGCATTGCGCTCCATGCTACTTTTTCAATCAAGCTTCTTTTTATCCCTCTGATTTCTCTTTTAGTAAGTGTTGCTTACATATTACACATGTCCTTACGTATTGGGGATCTTACGGTATTAAATGTGTTCTTTTGGAAAGCTTTTGTACAAAGTTATATTGAAAACACCGTCTCGTCCTTAATTTTTGCACACCGGTGTAAATCCTATGGTTACATAACATTGAAGTGATGGAAGTACGGTTAACTGCCGTTAAGCGGGGTGTTTATTTTTAGTTTGTTTTTGTTTCATGGACGGACCAGCCACGCTTATTTCTTTTTTACTTTTTTATTCAACCACACAACATATATATGCTATTTACAAACGCAGCAAATTTTTATTTTTATTGTGAGCTTCGAGTATTAAGAGTCCAATATTAATGCTCACGTATGAGTATTAAAAAGAAATTTTCTCGTCTATCTCGTTCCACAGAAAGTTGTCATCTGCCCGCATAGCGCGGCAAGGAAGAATATTTGCATTTGTGCGCATGACGTTGGCGCGCATGCTCCAACATGGGGTAACCAGCATTTAATTATTTACTCGTAGTCCTGGAGGTTTTAGGTCCATTATAAATGAATTTAACGTAAATTATATATATATATATAATTGTTATTAATTATATACAACGCAATGTAAATTTCTAGTGTCAAAAAATCAGAAATAATAAATAACTATAAACATTTTACAGAATATTACTTAAATCAGAAATACCCAATTAATTTTATTAATAGTTATATGAATAAAGCTATTCGAAATGGTAAGGATTAAAAATTCTTAGATTAATAATAATTAATTACTATAAATTTACATATTTCCTAGTTATAGTTACCTCCATATTGTTATTAGATAAAATTACGTATTATTATTTAATTCATATATACTCTAGTGTCACTAAAGTTATAGTACATTTGTAACTTTTGTAAATTTGTATTTCTATTATTTTTATACTTTTGTTAAGGGCTACATTCCAGCCATTCACAAGCCTTGAATCTGCATTAGGTCCAGAATCTGGCAATAACTTTTTTATTGCACTCAGATTTAGCGAGGGCTCTGCATTTTTAAGTGCAATTTTTAGGTAAGTTACCTGTATCTTGTAATGGATTTATACATTCCTATATCCATTACTTTCAAAAGGTTTTTGCTCAGTATTATTTACATAAAGGGGGAAGGTTGGCTGACCAAAAAACATGTTCAACCCCACTTTTATATAAATTATTTTATATATTAGCTGTTCTAAGTCAGCAATTTTTATAGTACTGCAGCATCCATTTTATAATTTTTAATCTCGGTTGCTCATGTGTCCTTCATTGTGTGATTTTCCTACTGTCTATATGTTTTTCGAATGTGATTGATGGATGTTTATCGCTTGTTTGTAGAGAATTAAACTCTTTATATATATATATATATATATATATATATATATATATAATGCAGAGAAAAATTCATAGCTTTAAGATTTGTGTGCTTTTTGATGACTGTCTTTCGAAAAAAACTACGTTAATGCTTTTTCTTAACATTTTCAAGTGCTATAGTAATTCTAAAATCCTAAATAGTTTAATTTTAGAAAAGGTAAACAATTATTTCATTTTCATATTTTGAAATTTTGATTGTGCCGTAGCAAAAGCAGAAGATTTTGAACAGCTGTTATATTCCATTTTTATTAGTAACCATCTGGGTTATATTCTATGTTTATCAGTAACACAGATAAACATTTTTCTATGTAGTGTAGTTAAAAGACTCATAAAGAAAGTACCATGGCATACTATCAAGCTATTTTATGATAAATGTGTTTATTATAAAATAACATTTGACATATTTCTCCTATTTTGAAATAAGCATTAAAGAGTGCAATTCTCAGTAAAGATCATATCTGACAACAATTTAAGCATTGATTGATGCATGATTTTTTTATTTTTTAATTCTAAAAAAAGTTGTGTCCTTAGAAATTGCAGCAAAAGCAACTTGTCGTGCTATTGTGCATTTCGCTGAATCAATGGAATTTTGAATTCAGGATTCTATGTATTGCCAACGGAAAAAAACAAATAGATGTGATTAATCACTCAATGTCAAAATTTGCTAGTTGCTACTAGATTGCATATGGAGTCTGTCTCGAGAAATCTAGCATTAAAAAATTATTTTTTAGCATACCAATCATTCTAACGCCTAAAAATTTAAATTCATATGACATGCATTGCATGACAGATTATTTTGGGTGGGAAAAGTACTTAACATATATGCACGTAATTGTTAACATCTAATGATTCGTTTTATGTGTTACGTTCACTTTAAGTTCATGTTTTATGCTACGTTTATTTTAAAATACAAAGTGATTTGAGAAGAAAAACGATATAAAAATAAGTTATTTGATTATTGAAAGAAAATAGAGGGAAAAAACACAAAAATGATATTTTGTTTTTGATACTCTCGGTTCTATATTCCTAAAAAAAGATGTATGACCGAAGTATCTTAGTGGTCATGATCAAGGACTAGTGACTGGGATATCAGGAGTTTGAATCCAATTACCACTGAAGACCCGCCGTGTAGAGGGATTATTGCAGAGGTATTCAACCTTTTTTTCTGACGGGCCACATATATACACTGCTGGACAATTGCTAAGGACGGATCACAAATTGCTATGTAGCATAACATTAAGCGAGACATGAGGCCTAGTAGGATAAAATATAGTTGCCACACTGTTCAGACATTAGAATAAAGAATATTTATTGTTCTGGAAAGTACAAAAGCTGTGAAACATCTGAAAGAAAAAAAAATGTTCATTTGATCTGCGTACGGAGAAATGGAACAGTGCATCTAAAAGTCAGCAGGCACCTTAAAGAAAGGTATCAGTACGGGATATGTCCACCGTGGAGTGTGAAGCAACATTCCACACGTCGTACCATACTTTGCACAACATTATCCAGCAGCTGTTGAGGCAATTTATCCCATTCCTCTGTGAGTGCACAGATAAGGGTGTTCTTGTTTGTCGGAGGATAGTTTCGACCAGCAACTTGCCTCCCCAAAGCATCCCACACATTTTCAATGGGGTTTAGATCTGGAGAACGCGCTGGCCATACGAGACGTTGAATACCCTCGCTGTCTAGACAATCCTGAACAGCGAGTGTTCGATGACATGTTGCGTTGTCGTCCATAAAAACAAATTTATCACCGACAGCACCACGGAAAAGACGAACATGAGGAAGTAGAACTTCATCAATGTATCGTTTGCCCGTCATAGTCCCATTCGCAACCACATGTAGGCGCGTGCGGCCATTGATCATGATGCCGGCCCACACCATGATACTGCATGTCGGATATCGGTCCTTTTCCTGGATATTTTCTGGACGATAAGCAGTACCACTCTCGCGCCAGATCAGTTGGCGTCTACAATCCGATGACAGACTGAACCTACTCTCATCTGAGAATAGTACGCATGCCCAGTCCTGTTCAGTCCAATTGTGATGCTCACGACACCATTGCAAACAGACAGTACGGTGCTGTCTGGTCAATGGGACACACACAACAGGTCTGCGTGTGTATAGTCCTCCTCCCCTCAAACGTCTGGCAACAGTTTTTCGGGAGATCTGCTTTCCTGAGGCAGCAAGAAACTGATTTGTCACCTGCTGAGCTGTGGTGCGCTTGTTCCTTTTTGCTGATAGGACGATATATCTGTCTTCTGCAGGCGTCTTACTTCTAACACGACCTCCCCCGTGCCGACTACTACACATTCCAGTAGTTTTAAATGACTTCCACAGCCGTGAAACAACGCTGTGAGCGATGTCGAACTACCTGGCAACATCTGTTATTTTTCGCCCTTCTTCGATCTTTCCAATAATTCGGCCACGCATAAAATCATCTATGTGATGTCGGGAAGACATGCCAAAAATTTTAAGTTCGCCTATTAAATATTTCCTGTAAAACTTTGACTTGAAACAACAACTGTCCACGCGCGTCAAAACCTTTAAAGCTCTTATGAACGCTATCACGTGATGAACAGACGTGGCAAAAAAATTTGCATACTCATACTTCTTCTTACTAATATCCCGCACTTATTCTAATTTTCCACATTTTGCTTCCTTTCATTTTGTGGTTGCTATGGATGATAGTGTTATCCGTCCTTAGCAATTGTCCAGCAGTGTATATGTTAGCTATTTCACGGGGGCTCCAGCCTGAGAATTAATGGAGGGGGGGGGGAGAAATGCTTTAAGATCAAGATAACTTAGAAAATTTAAAATGTGGAAATTGTTCAAAATATTGAAACTTCTATTTTACTTTTTTCATAATTATTATTTTTTATATTTTGTATTTTTGTCAATTTTTCTAAATTGGAAGCATTTAAGAATCACTTTTTCACACTTTCTGCGTCAATAAACGATTTCATATGATTACTAATAATATAAGAAATTTCATAGTGTGCCTTTGTTACCTCTGTGACGTTACCCCTGACAAAACACTTTTTTGCTGTTGTAAAGATTATTCAAGAAAGCCTTTTTTATCACCTTTTGAAAGAGACAGTCGAGGAAAAGTGTCTTTGAATGATTCTTGTGTATTGGTATTTTTTAAATACAACACTTTCGTGACAAATCAAACAATTATTGAACTGTGCTTGTTTTTCACTGCAAAACAGTTAACTTCCCAATCGCCTCGAAACAATCTATTTTTTTTCGAATATGTTTCGCTTACAAGATATGAAAGATAGTTGAAAATTAGTTCCACTCATTAAATAGTCACTACTCCATTATTGTCTATTACAGTGGGGACAAACCTTTACGGATCAACGTATCATTTTTTTCTAAAGAAGCGCTTCATGACGAACAGACGTGCCGTCAAATAATTTTTACTTGTGATTATTTAAAAAGTAATAAAAACTAATTAACACAAAATTGCTCATTTACTACAAAAAAATACTTTTTGCACTGTATAGTTGTAAATGTTTTAGTTATACGTGTTATTCATATTAGAGTAAACATTAGTGTGACTTCTGTTGCAGATTAGATAGTAAATAATTTATATTATTAACTTATTTTACTATGGTTCACTTTTTTTGACAAGAGGGTTTGTGATTTGTTTAAAATGTCTTTTTATAAACGATGTACTGCATGCCACTATTGCAGAACATAAAACACTCACCGCCTTGTCGCCTTTACTAATAGTGCCATATTTCTGTAGATTCACCAAATTTGAAATTCTCTGTTACACTTACTATCTTGCACTTTTTGTTCTTTTGCTGAACTAGCCATGTTAAATAACAATTAAAAATCGTATACGAGGTATATCCAGAAACTAAGTTCCGTTTTGGTAATAAAAATAAATTGTATACAGATACAGAAAAAACATTTATTGGACAAAAATGTAAAACTCTTAAACTACCTTTCCACATAACTGCCGAAATTTTGCAGGCATGTGTCCTATCGTGGCACAAGTTTTTCTATGCCTTCTTCATAGAAGGTTGCCGCCTGTGTCTTCAACCAGTTGGAAACATTTTCTTTCAGCTCTTTGTTATTGTTGAGGTGTTTACCGGCAAGGAAAGACTTGAGATGTAAGAAAAGATGAAAATCACTAGGAGTGAGGTCAGGGCTGTACGAAGGATGACCAAACACGTTCCAGCCAAATCCTCGTAGGAGGGTTTGTCCGTAAATTCACAAATTTGCCGATAAATTTCGATTGGTTTCATTTTCTTTGCATTCAGAAAACGAATTACACTGGTTTCACTTTCTTAGCATTCAGAAAACGAATTACACATCTGATTTCGCACGCAGCGGGATTTTCAATCAACTCCGACATTGTAAACAAGCACAACAAAGCGTACGTGGCTGACAGTGATCTAAAAATGGCACGTGCTTCTTCTCCTTGATACTGAGCGTCTGTCGGGCATGCGCGGAACTGCGATCGCTGCGCTGGAGCGGATATAAATAGAAACGGAACTTAGTTTCTGGATATGCCTCGTATATAATACAAATAAACTTTAAAATACTTATGTGCCAGTGAATATGTAGATGAACTTCGCATCATAAACAATTGTAGTCCACGACCTAAGACAAGACAATAACAAAAGAGCCCGCGACCGAGCAATGGCGTTTGTTTGTTCATACTTCATAGAGAACTTTGTTATTTTGAAATAAAATGCAAACCATTTCGATCGCTGGCGTGCCCAAAATATTGTGTCGCGTGCCACTGGTTCGTCATCCCTGGTCTATTATCACTAATCAGAAAGAAAAAAAATCTGTTCACACCCATACGACATCGACAGTAAAAAGTAAAATTGATATATTTGATTTTTTAACAAAGAATTTCCCACAAAACTTTCATAAATAAATGAATTTCTCAGAGCAATGGGCCATGACCGGGTCCCTTAAAAAGACCTGGTGGGCCACAGGTTGAGTACCGCTGGATTAATGTATGTGAAAATCTACCGTGTCTTTTAGTCCAAATGTGGACGTGATGTGGCAGTTAGTGGGGTGTGCCAGCCCAGGTGTCGCACTTGTCACTTGACCTTGGTTCAAAATTTTTAAGTCCACTGCTGAAAGCCCAGTGTTGCTTACACTTGCAACAATGAAACAAGTAATATAAAAAAAAATTAAAAAAATAAGCCTATTCCTACATTAATTTTAATTATTGTAATTAAAGTATCGTATTTTTGCCCAAAACAATAGTGTATAAAAAATTTCAGCTCAAATGAGCGCTTTAAAATGTGAGGAAAAAACCTTTTCAAGTTTTGATACAAATCGCCAAAATAGTCTCTAAGTCAACAAAAAACGATGCCGACGTGGCAGTATTTGTAATTCTTTGAATAATTAGTTTTAATCAATTAATTATTATTGATTTTTGTTAAATTACTGTATTGTCATCCAAAATTATCATGTATATAAAATTTCAGCTCAATTGAGCGCTTTAAAATGTATTTTATTAACGATTGAAAATTCAACCAAGGTAAATAAGAAAATAAATATATAGAGAGTGTGAGCTAATAGTAGGAATTGAAAAACAATCACTCTTTTGGCGACATCTTTTAATTTGGAGAAATTGGTCGACTGTGTGATACGTAAGTACAGAAAAATAGGAGTGATATTTATTTGAATTTGTGAGTTTCATACTTGTCAGTAATCCATTGCCCGCGCAAAGAAAATAATCGTATTTCGAAAAAACGGATATATACTTTCGGTACACATAACGCGCTGGTTAAGCGAGACGGATATATACGTTGGCAGACTTATAGAGGCTTAAGAAAGATGTATTTGATATTTTCAGAACTGAAGCAGAATATATTTATATTTGTTATGAATTAATAAATATGTCAGATGTCTATTGTTTAATGTGCCCAAAACATTACATCTTAACAACTAATTACTTTTGTTTGAATAAGACAAAAGTATCATTTTAAAGAGCACAATAACTTCTTTTTATTCCAACTTTAAGATGTAGCTTACGCCGCGTTAATGATGTAATTAGATTTGCGCGTGACTTATGTTGTCTTTAAAACATTTTTACGTTACACTTTTCTCATGTGACTTGACATGCCCTAGTTATCTCATGGTTTCTAAGGAGGAGGTCTCACGTTAGCTACTTTATGTTGTAAAAAATCGCAGTGCTTTGTGAAAAAGTAAAGTTGTTCACATTCTACATTTTCCTTCTCATTAAAATGAGGTCTAATTATGCCATTAATGGTAGTTAGGAATGCCAGAAACAATTAGTTCTTTCATTATCTGTGTAGCGTGTGTATATTTGTGTAGAATGCAAGCATTACAATGCTTCATATTTGTTTTGACTTTTACTGTGCAATTGTTAGGAAGTAAATGTTTGTGCAACTGACTTTATATATAACACGCTGTTTCAAATAATATATATGTACACTATTTGTTGGAATTAATTATTGTTAATTATTTTAAGTTGATATGTAAATCAAGTATATATGGCAATATTTATCTAATTTACTTCTAAACAAATTTGTGTAGCATTAATTTTCAATATTATAAGCGGTTTTTTTCTTTCACGATCATGTCCGATTTTAAGAAAATTAAATGTGTTTTAATATATTAGAATATATAATTTGATAAATTTTTCTTTCTTTGATTTCCCTTTTTTTCACTCATCACTATTATCTCCGACTATTTAAGTTTTCATAGGCTTTGTCACCCGAAAGATTTTAGAATCATGATTTACGGTGAATATTTTTCTGATTAGTCAGAATCCGCGGATGGTGCAAATTAGTATCATTTTGTTTGAAAAACTACGCATTTGCATTTATTTTTAGGCCATGAAGTTGTGTTTATTTCCTGTCAAGGGCATTAATTAAACATTAATTATGCGAGTCTTAGAATGTTCGAGGCCATTATAAAATGCAATCCCTCACGAGAAAAATGAATTATTATATTTGCATACATATCTACGCTATTAGTTATACTTAAGGGTTATATTGATTAAATTTGTCATCATATATGTAGGACATTATAGACATTTCACAGTCCTAAACCGTTTCATAAATGTCTTAAGATCTTTAAATTTAAGGAAGAAAGTTAATTTTCAAGTGCTCTACTGTCTCAGTCTGTGAATGATTCTTCACATATTAACTCTGAAAGCGTAGATATAAGCTATTGGTTGCTCCCGATGCTTATCTAAAGCAGTGTCACTCACAGCATACTCTGATTTATACGTATATCCTGCGAATTATTCACAACAGCTTACCATGTACCATTACATCCTCTTTAACAATGTAGCTTGTAATGTGATACATCTTTCTTACAACTCCTACTCTCTACCAACAGAAAAGGATGCGTGTAAAATAAATGCATTTTCCGGTTTCAATAACTCATGCTTTGGGTTGCAAATTTAATTGTTACTCTGTCATCGTTCATTATAAGCTTAAAACGCACACGAACGCTGGATTTGAATGATTTCATGACAGGAGTTTGTCATCCATAATTATTCACAAGCTAATGTAGTAAGATCGATTACTTATGGGTGGGACGTGAAAATGAAATGTTTATTTTTTTTATTTATTTGAAACTTTCTTATTTCTGTCCTTAAAATTCAACATTTTTCGTCTCATGATCTTATAAAATAAATTATTATATCGAACAAATGTAATAATTATAAAAGGTGATTGGTTTAAAAAATATTTATTAATATTTATGGGGTGTATTTGTAGGGTTTTTTCCTCAATTCGTTTTTAAATCAACCACTTTTCTGTTTTATTACCCACTCGCTTCACTGAGTATTTCATGCTGTTGTATTGCTATCCATTGTTTATAAGTTATTGATATCCAAATCCTACCATTAGGCTTTTTATTGCATTTAAAAATATTCTAATAACTCTTGCGTCTTAATTTAAAAGAGAAATGACTTGAATTTCTGTAACATAAAAATATTTATCCTTTACGCTGCGTAACCCTCTACTGCAGTGATACTCAACAAGCGGACAGCATGTGGCCCGGCTTTGGCCCATTGCAATAAAAAATTCAATTATTTAAGGTATCCGACTACGTTCGGAACCGTGATTTAAAAAAGCGCATAAATGGATAATTTTCATGATATTTAGTGTCACTCAGATTAGAATACATACATAAAATTGTTTTAAGTACTTTTTGACAAAACAAATTTATTTAAATACAATATTTTGGCAAAAAATTAACTTAGAATAACCTTTTTTCCAAATGTTCTCCTTTAGTGAAAAATGGTTCTATTATAATAATATTTTGCCTGTATATAGCTCCCTCTCTACAGAGGCTCAACTGGAATTTTTGAAAAATTCCCATTATTTTCAGAGTTACCACCCATTGAAATAATTATTCGCGTTTTTTTCTTAAAATTGCTCCCCTCTGTTGTTATGTATTTCAAAAATTCTAGTTGAGTCTCTGAACAGAGTTCTGAGCTACATAGAGGCAAAATATTATTCTAATAGAAGCATTTTTCACCAAAGTAGAACATTTGGGAAAAAAAATATTATTCTAAGTTAATTTTTTGCCAACATATTATATTTAAATAATTTTTTTTTTGTCAAAATGTCCTTAAAACAATTTTTTTGCATATATTCTAATCGAAGTGACACTAAACATCATGAAAATTATCCATTTATGCGCTTTTGAAAATCACGGTTCTGAACGTAGTCGGATAAGTTAAGAACAATGTACTATAGATTTAGCGGGGAATTCTAACAATGAAGCAATCAAATCTATCAATTCTTCTATCAATTTGGTTTTTTAGAAAGTAGAATGTTTAGTTATAGTATACTAATTTCCCGCCTGGTCAAACCAGATCAGCGAAACCTTTGACTTTAACAAAGTTTGATACTAGAAGTAGACTAGCATGGATATCTTCCCAGTCCTGTTCAAGGCAGTCCAAGATGTGCTGAGGTCAATCCTGTTCCAGCTGGCATTCAAGGCAAATAGGAAGCCTCTCATTGCCTCCAGAAAAAGTGAGGATTTTTAAATGCCCACTGGCAAGTTGAGACAGACAAAATGTTGGACTCTATGTCACAAGGAAGAGATAAAAGGGATAGTAGAATATAAACAGGCGGTATGGTTATAGATAAAAGTAATTCGAAACTACCCAATAACTCAGTAAAAAAAAGCATAAAATTAAATATGTTGTGAGTGTATTTGATAGAAGGACTAGTAAAGTATTAAAATAAAAACCGAAAATGACAGTTTTGACATTTTGGTCAATTTTGTTTTGTCCAATCCTGCTTTAGTCTTATAGTGCTCCCCCATTATACTCATGTTGCGTCTCGCGTGAAATACTGTCACATTTATATGACCTACCGGGGTCCCCTGTTCTATTGGGAGTCGATTTCCGCAAAACCAGTTCTTAACGGATCTGTACACAGCAAAAGAAACATGTTCCCCAAATTTCAAAATAAGAATTTTTATCCGAATGCCGCCTAACTACTCTCACTCCGATACGCCTCTTGCGAGTAGATTACCATCAAACTAGTCTTTGACAAATTTCTACTCAGCAAAGGTAACATGCTTACTAAATTTCAAATCGGTCGGTATAATCATTCAAAAACGGGAATTTATGTATAATTTCCTTTAAACATCTCGCAACGCAATTTGGCTTTGACTTCAAAACCATTTCCTAGTGGACCTATATTGAACAAAAGAATTATCCTACTAAATTTCAAGCCTGAAGGGGTCAAATAGTTCAAAAAAATAATTTTTTATCTAACGGCCTCCTGCCTCCCCCTCACCGACAAACGCTCTTGGAAGGCGATTTTTCCTCATAATCCATTCTTAGTGGATCTCTTCTTAACAAATATAAACATGCTTACAAAATTTGAAGTCTGTCAGTCAATATTTCAACAGATGTCGTGATGAGTGAGTTTTAAAACTTTTTTCTTATATATATAGATTATCTTTCAATTCATTATAAGAAAACTTTTAAAATTATCAATGATTTTGAGAGTTTTTAATTTAGGGAACTACGGTTTATGACACAAAGATTGATAAAAGGCTTAAAAAAATCTGCATCAAGATCATTGAAATGTATAAATGTGTGAAGATACTCCGTAATTATAGTTTCACTAATATTAATCTATTCATATCTTTTAACCCTTAACTTCCCACTGTTGCATTTCTGCAACATATGATTTATTTTAATTTAACAGACTCGATAATTTTTTAATTACCTACAAATCATTTATCTGAAAAAAAAACGATTACTACAACGAAATACATGCTGATTTTGTCACTAGATGGAAGTACATTTTTTCCCAAAAATCACAACAATTATAAAAATCTCTGATGCCTCAAGAACTGTGTTTTTTCTATAAAAAGAATCCATTATATTTTATGCTTCCTGTTGTTTATTGACGAAATAAATTACTAGGTGAGAAATGTAAATATTTTATGTTCATTTAAAAGTAATTTTGATTTTCTAATGGAAAAAGTTTGAAAGAAATTTGATTTTAATTATATGTTGCAGGTCTGCAACATTGGTCTTTGGTTACCATTTTGACATGGCCAAAAGGCGTATACTAACCCAAGATAAAATTGATAGATATATAAATAATTCGGACGAATTAAGTGAGGATGGTCTTGAATAATCTGATGATGATAATGTTGATTTTTACCTGATAGTGTGTCATCTAATGAAGATTCGGATAGCGACTAAGAAAATAGTATTGGTTCACAAAATACAATTCAGAGTATAAAAAAAAATCGATGATGATAATAAATTAGATAGAAATATTTCAGTCAGAGAGAGAGAACCTTTTTTAAATTTAACTTTTAAGATTAATAAAACATTGTCATAGATTTTTTTATGGGAAATTCAAAACATTTCATTGAATGAAGAAGTAATAAAATTCTATGGAGATGGCACGCTCCCAAGAGAAATTATAGAATTGGAGTGCGTAAGTGTAACTTAGGACTTTGCTACTACAAAATCAATAACTGCTTTAAAAATTTTCATTGTATGTAAAGCTAAATCAATTTATAACAATGAATAATAAAATCCTCATATAAAAAAAGTTTTGTAATTTACAGCACTACTGCGCATTGTTGCATTTATGCAACAAACAAAAAATGACTGAAATTCAATTTAAAACAGCTTAAATTTTATATATATTTTTCTCTTTTATTATTACTTGAGAACTAGCTGATATAACTTTTTTATAGAAATTTAAAAATTGGGAAGTTAACGGTTAATATATATTATTATCTCTAATCATATAACTACCAAATATTTAAAAACTCATTATTAAAACAGCATTAATTAATATTTACAAATATGATTAAAAAACAATTATTTTCTTACTCATACCAAGACCTTTAAAGCACATTCATTTAAAAACGGTCAAGTTTAAAAAAAATCATTTGCCTTTCACACAAACAAATAAATAAAATAAGATAAAGAATATAATAAAAGTTTAAGAAAATTCAATCTTCTTTCCTGAAATGCTTCGTGTTTGTGTCAAGGTATATACCTATAATTTTTAAGATTTTTTAAGATGATTAGAAATGATGATTGAAGTATACATTTTAAAACTTTTCAAGAATACCAAATGCATCGTCATCACAAAATATAAGTCAACATATACTCACTCATCATTAATACACCACTTTTTTTTGCATACATGAGTAACAACAATCAAAATCCAAGGACAACTTAAAAATTTTGCGACCCAAACAAGATTTAACTCTCAACAACTTTGTCCCATGTGACATGCTTTATTTTATCTTTTCTTTGCATCTTCTTTTATCCGACCCGTTGTTTATTTTCGTTCCTTAGGAAGTGTGTTGCATTTAAATTAAATTCAGATAATCCTCACCCGAGCACAGCGAGTCCTTGAGACCTTAAGCCTACAATGATCCGAGTAGCCTTGACAAACACAATTATGCGCGTCACTGGTTCCCAGCTGCGCGAGAATGTTAGAAGGCTACTTAAATCGAATGTTCTTTTAACTCGGCCTAAATTCTCTGTTCTCTTTTTCAGAATGTATTTAAATAAATTGAAACAGTATTAAGTTTGAAACTACTCTGATTGTGCAGTGTGATTGTCTAAAAGTTTAAATCTGTCTTTAACAGAAGAAAGTTAATGGTTTTTGTTTAATTGTGAGACTGGTATTCATTATATAACAAGTGAACTTCTAAAATGAAAGAATGTTTAATCTAAGGTTTATCTCATTTTATTTGAGCTTTTAATGGTACTTGCGTTCTATCGCAACCATATTGGGCACCTTGGCGGTAATTACGTGCTATCGCAATTATATTGGCGACATTGAATGTAATTGAACAAATTCTGTAAAAAAATGGAATACTCTAACGGAAATATGAAGTCCGCTGTCAAAAAAAAAACTATGTGAAAAATATTAACAAACAATAAAAGAGAAAAAGAATACTTAATTTTTTTATTTAATTTAATTTTATTATTATTAATTTTATATTATCTTTATTATTAATTATTTTATCATTTAAGAATTCAGCAAATCCCAGATTTGCATTTTAGTATTACAGCTTGCTGTATCAACGAATGATTAGGTTTAGAATGGTGGCAAGCGGAGAAATATGAAACGGAGCACACATGGTTGCCAATTCAGCACTTACGACACTTGCAAAATCGGGGCTGCTAGTTTGGTGACTCATCTTGAATGTTGGCATGGTTGTGACTGTACGTAATACCTTTTAACATAGAGAGAAATGTTATCAAAAGTACGAGGAGGAAAATTTCTATTATTATTTACTTTGAATATTTTCTTTTAAAATTATGTAGAGCACATAGCATGTTTTGTATTATTTGCAAACAAAGTATTTAAATTAAGGGAACATGATACCCTGTACATAAATTTTTATATTTATACACTTGTAAAAAACTCAAGAGCGTAGCTACCGCTGTATCAATGATACGGGGGCCCCAAGCTACAGAGGCCCCAAGCTACAGAGGCCCCAAGCTACAGGGGCCATAACAAGCGTAACTACAGTCTTATTAACAGGACTCCCATATCTGAAAAAAGGTCCTGAAGGAATTTTGTTTAGGGGCCCCTTAGAGCTAACTACGCCGATGATGAAAATGCTTACATGTACTCTATTAGAAGACATAACATGTACATCTCATCAGAAAACAGAATTTTTTTTAAAAAAAATAATTATGTTGTTAATTTATAAGTATATTTCAACATTTTTTAAATTTTTGCAAATTCTCCAATTCTTAATATTTTTGAGCAATATTTATCTTATGTTCTTAAAAGTATTTCTCAGAAGTATGTAAATTGGATTGGTATTACGAGCAGTAATTTTATTTTTACTATTGTTTTCATATTGAACATCATAAAAACAGTAAAACAACTCATATATCTAAGATTTTTGAACATCAAGGACATCATACAAAACACCCAAAAATGTTTCAAAACTTCACATTTCTAAAGAAAAAAATTCTGATCATTTAAGTACACGATTATTACCGAAAATAAAAACATGAATAAAAGCCAATTACAGTTTTAAAAATCAGTAAAATAAATGAAAAAGGCAAATACATACCTCGCGTGTTTTAGTTCGGTTTTCGCTTGGGTATGTAAAATAATGTCAAATAACTAGCAAAATAATGTAGCTGGAACTACGAAATTTCGTACACATATTTAAAAGGTCGCACGATTAAAATGAGGCAATACAAATTGATATTTTAATTATTTTTAGAGTAATGTGTCTATTAAATAGTCACCTTGTGTCCTTTAATAACTTCATCTAAAAGAATTGTAAATTGACTCACAGAAATAGCTGTTTGAAATTTGTTTACATTTGTGTTGTTATGAATAGAGTTGCTTTGATTAAATTTAATGTCTTACCAAAATTATTAAGTTTAATATCGGCATAAAACATGAGTTTGTTTTGTGAAAATGTTGTGTTTCTAGTCGTTAGTTTTTGTGACACTAGTTTTATAATTTACATAATGTTATTTCCAATTTTAATGTTCGATTGAAAAACAATATGCCTTTATTTTTTGCTAAAAACTTATTTCTATATATTACGTTGTATTTTCAATTTCCAAATTGTAAAAACTTTCCTCATCTTCTGTGAGCACATATTGTGGAGAGTAAATATTAATTTATATTAACTGTGCAAGAAATACACCAAACTGGCTCAAACAGAAAGTGAGTTTGGCACAAAATTGTTTTAATGAAAAACATTGTACGCCAAACTGTAGCCTTACGTTTTATCGTGCTATTTTTCTCTTGTTCTTAATGGAAAAAAAAATTCTGAAAAGTATTAAATAGCGGATAAAAAATGTAAACACCATCTTTTCACTTCATATATATTGATCTTAAGAAATAGTATCATGAAAAAATGTAAGGTTCGTTGTCCATGGATATATCACAAAATTCCCAATACTTCCGAAAATATCCAAACTTTAACGCCTATGGTTCAACTTGATGATCATTTTTGTCGCCTTTTGATAACCCCATTTATTTGAGAGATGACGCCTTGTCATAAATATTCATAGAATATCTGTAGCACTTCTCAACATTTTTTTTTGAAACATAATGTTAGTTTTACTATAAAAAAAGCTTTCTTTTTTTATCCACTTCAAAATGCAAATAAGGTAAATAGTTTATGACTTCGTGTGATGGAAAATATCAGTTTTTTTAGATTATAGAATTCGCTTAAAAAGGGCTAAGTAGCATGCTCGATATAGATTGATTGATTTTCCTCTCTCTGAGAAAAGACACACAATATTACGTGATAACAAAAAAAACAGGTATTTTTTGTAGATATTGTTATACATACGAATAAGGAAAAAATACTTTAAAACGTACAGGGGAAATTAATGATATTTAGAAAAGAAGAGGATACTTAAATGAATAATTTAGTGTATACCTTTTTGATTAAAACTCTTATAAATTTCCCTAGAAATTTACGGATTTATATACGAGAGATGATCAGAAAAAAAAGTTTACAAGCCTCAGCATTTGAAAACTACATATTGTGGAGAAATTTTGCTTTCCCGAGTGGAGACAAATGGCACTACTTGTCATACAGCTGATTTGCGGGTAAATAATGGAAGTTCTCAGACGGTTCAACACGATTGAAATGGCAAGATGCTTAGGAAATTGGTCTCGTTTGGAAGTGTGAGTCCGTAATTCAATTTTTATGGGCAAGGAACGTGTCAGCATCTGGCATTCACAGTCAAATTGTGGAAGTTTATGGTAAAGAAGCAATGAACAGGCAACACTTAGCGAAATGGTGTCACTCTTTTCAATCAGGCAGACAAGATGTCGAAAACCGCAACATGACAAGGAACGGCCATATAAGTTCTTCAAGGCACGAATTGAAAATTTATTCAAAATAATCAACGGGTAACTCTGAGTGAAATCTCGTTACAGCTGGGACTGAGGTAGCGTTCAGCATACCGTCTCTGATGCCCTGCGATATTCAAAGACATTGCTGTGAAAACATCTGCGGAGACCTGGCTCAATGGACAGGGACCTGACTTCTACCACGACTGGTTACACAAGTTGGTTCTGCGTTCCGATAAATGCCTACATAGACTTGGTGATTATGTTGAAATGTTATAGGCACAACCATGCCTCTTAATTCCCTTTTGTGTTTTCTGCCTATTGTTAATAAAATTTTTTATTCGACTTGTAACCTTTTTTTTCTGATCAACCCTCGTATATATATAATTTTTAGGGATAGTAATAATCATTTCAATTGTGCATCGCAGTTAACCGATCTAATACTCTACTTCAGTGCTTCTCAAACATTCAATATTTGTGACCCAATATTCAATTATAGCACTGCTATCCATAAAAATTTTGTGAAGGCTTTTGACTGCAACAAAAGGACCTTGACAGTGTTTGCGAAGGATTTACTTATTTCAGAGAATTTAATTATTTATTCCTTTGCTCCCCCATCTCCCAATACATAACAAACCTTCGCATATGTGGCAAAGAATCGTACACACGTATAAAATTTTAATTTGAGGTTAAAGAGGGATGGTTTTTATAAGCATTTTTTAACTCAGAAACATCTATAAACAAACATTCTAGGCAATTTGATACTTTTGTTTCAAAAAAGAGGAAACATTAGTAACTCGAAAAAAAAGTGAATGTTTCTACTAACATCTTAATGTAATGCTCTTTTTGAATCATTATCAAAGTTATGAAGTTACTTGAGAAGAAAATTGCAAAAAATATAAATCTAACTTATTTGGATAACTGTATTTTTTTTAAATGTGAAAAAAAGGCATTTGCATGTTGAACTATAATAAAATTTCTATTTATGTGCAATCCGAAACACAGAAAACTTACAAAACTTTTTAAAAATGTTTTTCATGACAAAATGCTGATATTTTCTTCCCTTTGATATTTAAAAAAAGTGTATTTTACAAAGAAAAATTTTTTACTTCCTTTTGTTTCATACACCACCTAATTTAGCGTTACATCTCTAGGAAAACTAAAGGTAAGAACAAATCGAGGCTTTTTTTTAGCCAATGATTCTATTTCTCACCTCTCAATCCATCTAAGAACCCTTACATTCATGAATGATTGGAGAACTTTTTCATCTGCGAAGAGCTTTGTAGGAGCTGCAAGCGCTGGCTCTTCGCACATTCTTACGTGCTTGAAATTGATAAGGAGGGAATTTTCATTCTTTTTTCTGCAATAGTGATGGACGTCTTTTCGCTTCAATGGTCTTACGGATCTGGTCTTACTAACTGTAATAAATATGTAAATAATCATTAAAATGCATTTAAGGTATCCGAACACATTTAAAAAGTAGCATTCTAAAATATTATAACTGCTTTTTTAGGAATCAATACAAATAGATACTAACAATATTTAAAACAATATATATCTAAATTTTACAAAAATCACAATTATAAGTGAAATTTTAGTTATATTTTTAAAATCTTCAAAGTGGTTAGAGAAAAAAGTAATAAATTTTTATATCAGTGAAAGTGTTTTTCAAAACAAATTAGATGCATGTTTCTAGAGAGTGTACTGAAATTTTAATGTTTTATAAAAGATTACAAATTTTAGAGCTGATCGAGTAAGTATTATAAGAAATGAGAAATTTTCTCTCTATATATATGACACCATTATTTAAATAATAGGTCATAACTCAAAAAATATTCATGCAATAAGAAATATTTTAGTACATTCTCTAGAAAATATTACAAATATTAGGTTTAAAAAGTTTTATAGAAATACATTTGTAATATTTTAAGTTATCAGAGTCGCCGTGATAGATTTTAAATTTTTAATACCCACTTTTAGCAGATTAAACACCCATATTGGATATTTCTAATTTTATAAAATTGATTGTAACTTGATCTCTAGAGTGCGCAGAAACAAAAAAAAATGTGTTCTGTAAAGCCAAATGATAGCTCTATTAAATAATATATATATATATATATATATATATATATATATATATATATATATGTGTGTGTGTTTGGGGGAAATATATATATATATATATATATATATATATATATATATATATTTGCTCATTTCAATGTGTTCGGATGCCTTGAAAATTTTGCAACAAGTTTCTAACAATATAAAATTCATACCGGAGAATGGCTGCAGAAAAACTTAAATTTTTCTAGAGGTTAAATCCCCCAAAATATTTTTCAAATAATTATCTGCGTCTAAAAATGTAATGCATTTTTATGCTTTTTCTTCTCTTAAATTACGCTACATCTAAAATTATTCAGTTTACTGCATAGCATTGGGAGCATGCATTTTTCACATATATAATTAAGTAATTTTTAAAACTGTATAATGTATGTACTGGACAATTAGAAATAGTAGCAGTTAAAATTTTATTTAAAAAATGCTACTTTTGTTCTAATCTTTATTTATTGTCTTCTGTACTCATCAGAAAATTAAACTAAAAATTTTAATTAGTTTTTTTATACCACCAACATTGAGATTTTTACCAAATTGTTTCTTAAGTTACATTAAAATATAGTAACATAATTAAAAAAATCCAGTGATTTTTTTTAATTTTCTAATATCAAATTTTTAAATTAAAAATATACAACCGCAATAATTTTCAAAAGAAATCTGAAGAAAATTGAAAAGGGTTATAAGGTTTATCTGCTACTTTTTAATAATTTACTCCATAAACTGTGTAATAACTTCTATCTGTAAAAAATTCCATAACTATATTTGACTGTGTTTTCATGCATCTATATATTCCTTATCATAAAACGCGCATGCATATGTGTCCATGTTATGTTTAGATGCTTCATCAAATATGCATTTCGCTAGATTTAGATTGCTGTGTTTTCTATCACATAAATGTCCTAACAGATGCATCGATGTATCTTATAAAAAAGCAACAGAAATGCATTTAAATATGTAGAGCTTTTCTTTTGAATCAAAATAAGTATGTTACAGAGTTCTCTTCATTCTGTGCAGGTTCGATACAGAAATGTTTATTTCGTAGGATGAGTTGGAAAAATAATATTGGAAAAAGTTACCGATTACCAATTTATAAATCAATTGCATGTTTTCGACAGTGACAGATTCACTGGCAGGAATCAAAAAGTGAAAATGCATTTTTTGTTAGAATCACGAACCTTGAAATGTATCTGATATCTTAGGTCAACGAGAAACGTAGGGAAGATATTCTTTAAGGCATTTTTTACTGAAATATTTTTTAATACTTATTTGAAAATCAAAGTTGCATGAGTTTTTCTTATATAGTATACGTGGCAATAGTTTGTGTACATGTATAAAATGGATTTTTATAAGCGGAATTTTTTCCGTGTACTGGAAATAAAGTAAATGTGTTTCATAAAATATGTTAAACATTAATTCTTCAAAAATATGATGTACAGACAATTTTTAACCATTTCATAATTTTAATATAGTGTTTAACTGAATACATTTGTGTCTAAATATGTATTGTGTCTAATTACAACTAAATGTGTTTCCAAAATTCTACACGAAGTAATTTAGCAATCGAATTACACTATGCGTCAATGCATTAATCCTTAATTAAAGTAATCCCGTAACTTCAAACACAAAAAATGCCCCAAGAAAGATGTACGCATAAATTTTGTTTTACCTCTCGAGTGATTTTTATGTGTGAAAGAACGCTTCGTATAATCAGTATTTTCATTCGTATAGAAAGAAAAGACACCATCCTTTGGATTGGAATGACTATAAATAATATTTCAAGACTGAGCAAAGCATTGGAGTTTTCAAAAAACATTCTTATTCAATTTTTTTTCCAAGTGTACATTTAAAATGTTTCTTTCCAGTAGCAGTAGAACTATAGGAAATCGGTATGGGTATTGGCATCCAAATTAAAGGATGAGTTCAGATTGAAAACACGAATAGTAATTTCAAACAATCCAGCCATAAATTTTTTAAAAAAATAAATGAAAGAAACATTGGAAGAAAAATATAGTTTATTTCAATGTATACAAACTGAAAATGATTCATGAGAGAGATTAGTTTGAAAATTTTACCCATGATTTATTAGACAGACGTTACAATGGTATAACTAGATAATACATAGTCTAAAAGGAAAAGAAAACAAGTAATATATGAAAAAAAATTAAAGTCAATTCCTACTTAGGTCAACAAAGAAAAATTTATTTTAGTTACAAATAATTACAATTTATTTTAATATGTATATACATAAGACAGAATCACAATATTAATTGGCAAAATAGAAAGCGATTTTCCTTTATATTGTTACGTAGATCCGGGGTTCGAGGATTTTATGCTAATCAATTGCAAAGAAGACAGTTCTTTGAGAGCGATGAGAATTTATTGTAGAAAATCCAATCATTTAAATACAGGATTAAGCAGCAATATTCTTGAAATAAATCTCAGAAGGTTTTTACACCTTCAACAGTACTTAGCCACGGTGTCTAAAATACACGTATATAAAAGATTATTCATATACAATCGCTCTTTCAACAGCCGAAGTAATCACTATTCGATTCAACAATCAGAGCAATACTAACTGATCGCTAGTCAAAACCACACTTTTGGGGCGAGCTCTTTCTCTATTTATATCCCTCGCGGATAATTCGAGAAAAACAAGCGTGTGTCATAGGTCTTGAAACCAGTGGATCTCTCTACTAATTTCTAGCAGAATCCAGAGGGTTCCGAACTCGCAAAAATGGTCACCAATATGATTGCCAAATTGGTCGTCAAAGTCGCCAAAAAAGACGTCAATTAGCTCTATCGCCAAGATTTCACCGTTCCCATTGAATTACCATTATAAGGTAAGGAATGGCATTTGCTTGTGAATATTACAATTTTGACGCAAATTAAATCTAATTAGAGTAAGATAAAGGCATTTCACATCCAAATACAAATTATTTACATTATTTTACACAAAATTCGTAACAATATGGTGTTGAACTGTTATTTTTGTTTGTTACTATGTATTGATTCATAAATCACATTCTCTGAAATTAGGCCATTCCAGGTAGGATTCGAAGACACGACTTTGGGTTTAGAAGTCCAACGCACTATTCATTGCGCTACAAGGACACAATGAGCTATTTTCTTTTTTATATATGGTGCTCGACTTTTCTTTTTGTTTGTTACTATTTATTTATTAATTTAATTAAATGAATGAATTATATATATAATATTTGATAAACTGTATTAACATCAAGTGTCATCCACTACAAGTTTTTAAAAATGTATTTTAACTGGAATGGGTGAATAACATTATTTTATTAAAGATTGAAAATTTGAACGATACACACACACATATATATATATATATATATATATGTGTGTATATGTGTGTGTGTGTAGGGAAAGTGTGAACTAATCGTAGGAATTGAAAAAAAGACAATATATATATATATATATATATATATATATATATATATATATATATATATATAAATAGGTGTTAACTTTGCTTCCGTCGTTTTTTTCCGAAATTCGAGGCTTTATTGTAAAAAACTGATTATACATTTATGATTCAAAGTATTCTCCATTAATGGCCACTACTTTCTCCCATCTTTCGGGCCGCGTACGAATCCCGCGTTGAAAAAACTGGTTATCTTTTGAAGCGATCCACGAATCGATCCAATTTTTTACTTCTTCATAAGACCGGATGTGCTGGTCAGCCAGGCCGTGTGCCATTGATCGAAACAAGTGATAATCCGAGGGAGCAAGGTCTGCAGAATACAGCGGGTGGGGTAGGACTTCCCATTTCAACGTTTCCAAGTATGTCTTGACCACTTTCGCAACATGGGGTCGAGCATTGTCATGCTGTAAAATCACTTTATCATGTATCTCGTTGTATTGCGGCCGTTTGTCTTCCAATGCTCGACTCAAAAGCATTCATTGCGTTAGATAACGATCGCCTGTGATTGTTTCAGTCGGTTTTAACAACTCATAATACACTACGCCGAGCTGGCCCCACCAAATACTTAGCATGACCTTGGAACCGTGAATATTCGGTTTGGCTGTCCACGTGGAAGCATGGCCGGGATATCCCCATGATTTTCTGCGCTTGGGATTATTGTAACGGACCCATTTTTCATCCCCAGTCGCAATGCGATGCAGAAATCCCTTCCGTCTTTCCCTTGCAAGGAACTATTCACAACCAAACAAACGTCGTTAAACATCTCTCGGCTTCAACTCGTATGGCACCCAATTTCCTTGTTTCTGAATCATTCCCTTGACTTTCAGGCTTTTAGAAATGGCTTGTTGCGTCACTCCCAATGATCCTGACAATTCTTGTTGACACGAGTCTTGATCAAGTAATGCCTCCAATTCTGCATCTTTGAAAACCTTCTCTCTTCCACCGCCATGCTGGTCTTCGACTTCAAAATCACCGTTCTTGAAGCGTTGAAACCACTCTCGGCACGTTCTTTCACTAATAGCGGCCTCACCATAGGTATTTGAGAGCCTTCGATGAGCCTCAGCCGCAGACTTCTTCATATTAAAGCAGAAAATTAAAACCTCCGGCAAATGACGAGAATTTGGCTCGTAAGCTGACATGTTTAATCGAGAATAACTTTATGATGCAGACACAAATCGACTAATATTTCGATGGCGTTATGTTTACAAATACCTAAGCTTATTGTATGACATCTACGATCTATTTATTTCGACTTCCACTTACCGCTACAGCCATCTATTGCAAAAAGGCGGAAGCAAAGTTGTACACCTTTTATATATATATATATATATATATATATATATATATATATATATATATATATATATATGAAACATGCTGTGTTTTGGGAATTTATGATAATTATTCACATAAATAATACATGATATTCAAAATATTCGTGAATTTTTATGATACATGCATTCTCTTAACAAATGAAAAAAATTCAGCCATTTACGATTTTCTTTAAAAATAAGGAGGGTAAATAAATCAGGATTTGTCTTACTGTCTTCCTTTATATTTAAGTAATATTCGAAAAGAAAATAATGTATGCAGCATTAACCACTATACAACGCATTCTTCGTTATTTATTTCTCAATCTTTGCTTTTTTTATCTCAATTTTTATAGATATTTTCGTGGTAGAAGTCGGAATTAATAAGCTTAAACCCCTAATTAAAAAGAATAATTTTATGAATTTTCTAAATATATTAACATCTAATTTATCAATGTTTTTATCCAAGTAATTTAATTTTTCAGAAAATAAAATACTCAATAAATTCCTTGCACCATGCCTTCATGTCTAAAACAATAGAATCATTTCATGAGACATTTATAAAGCATGACGTAATCAAAAGCATTACGTAACTGATAGTTTTAAAATGTACAAAAATGATATACTTCCGGGACATTTAAAATAACGTTCCGTAATCTTGCATCCTGTCAAAATAATATTATATGCTCTCAATTTTCAATTTTTGTGATTCAAAATGTATTCCAATCCTAAATAAAACCCATGAAACCAAACAACTGAAAACATTCCATAATCGAATTCTCGCCTGAGATTGGAATTCATAACAAGATTGATAACTGGAAAAAAAGGGGGGTAAGAGTTCCTGAAAGTTTAAAATTCTAGTTACAGTTCCGTTTGTCGCTATTCCATGTGTCCTTTTTGCACTTGAAAAATATTTATGAGCAGAATTATCGTACGAAAGGAAGTTGTGTACAATAGCTTCTCATTTCCTCGGCCTCAGTTTTCATCATTACACTTCTTTCGTTTCAAAATATATGTCACTGTTGGTGACATCTCGCAATCATTACTTTGTTCGAAGAAACTGTTTCCACTTTGTCAGCAAAACGGAGACGCTATCGCTGCAGAATAAAAGAAAATAATAAGAAAATGATGGAATAGAAGAAGATATATCTGTTATGAGGAGAGTGAATAGCTTTTTTTCCCTGTGAGAAATGGTTTCAGCTTGGATAAAATGAAAAATGATGGAATTAATTTTGAGACTAGTTGACGCAGTGAATTGAAATATAATGTCTCTAGAGTTTTTTTGGATCAGACCCCCTCTGGCTGATACGTTGCTTTGTCAGCAAAATATACTCTATCTAGTGTGAAAAGGTACTGGAAATGTTTCAGAGAAGTGTAACTCTGTAACCTGACTTTGCGAGAAATAGATTGCTCACCAAAAATGTATTGAATTACCTGAAAAGTTGTGTAACTTTATTAAATGTTTATTTCGTGTTGGTTATGAAATAAAAAAATCGTTTATATGAAGAATTTACGGTAAATTTTAATTATATTTATGAATAATTTAAAGTAGTTTTTGTGAATAATATTTAAATCTTTAAATATATATATATATAATAATTCCCTCTAGCATCATTTTAAGTAACTCCTTTAATACTATTGAAATAATCTTTTTATTATTTGGTTCGAAGCTAACACCCTGATTTTTTAATCGTAATTGACTAATATTATTACATCATAAATCCCTTTCCCGCTCATTCTAGCCAATCAGAACTACGATTACGTAATCATCACGCGCTTGCACTGTTGGTATAAAACCAAACTTCTTGTGTAATCCCGCTCTCTTCCTCTTTGCCGTCAGCATGTAAGAATGTAAATAGCTGCTTTTTGTGTCTTAGTGTTGTGTCCTCCAAGATGTTGCTTGTCTCTTGTCCACTTTGCTTTATAATTGTCGCAAGTTTGTGTGTCTCGTCAACGTGAAAATGTACACCAATTTTGTCCTAAGCTTTTGATGTGTGCTTCAAAATAAAGAAGATGAACGTCCACTGAAGATGTGCTTAATAAAAACCTACTAACACTCGAAAAAATACTACACTCGGCCAATATTTTATATATATACCTCTGGCTTTTTATTTTATTTTGGACTGTTTTAAACCAGATACATTTTTTTAAATCTACTTTTCTGGGGAGTTATTACAGCGTGCATTGCTTTTGTAGAGTGAAAAATGTATGAATTTGTAAAATTAATATTTTAATGAACACTACACGATATAAATCAATAAAATAAAAGTAGCATTTATTTAAAATAAGATTTGTATAAACATTTGTTCATTTAATTATTTTTGTTAAATTCGGGATTTTAATATTAATATCCAAATTCCGTATGTATAGAAATTCACTGTCTAAGTAAAATATAGCCTGGTGTTTAGTAAATATAAATAGTAATTTCAAAGTATACCTGCCCAAAACATGAATTTCTTCCATGAATTTAAACCATTTTCTTGATTATTTTTATTTGCATTGCTTTTTATAAGAACTTGTTATCTTTGCAGAGAATTTCGTCATAAATATCCTTTTTTTTAAAAAAAGTTCTTAACTGTGACCGAGAGATACCTAAAAAGTGTTAAAATAAATTCCATAACTTCGAACAAAAGAACTGTCGAGAGAAAAATATGTACATAAGTTTAATCCCGGCAGCTTAGGATTTCTGTTAGCTTAGATTTAAACGAAAAATACTTTCAAGATTCTTACACATATACAGATAAATAAAGATTCCAGATTCTTTTTTTTAAAGAAATTGAAATGGCCCTGAAGAACCCACGGAAAGTGGCTGCAGTATACATACAAACTTTCAAAAAATATTATTCCTCAAAGTTGTTTTCAAGTTTTTCGACTGTGCTGGAGCCTTTTGCGTATTTTTTTACAATGCTGATATGTTTCCCAGATATTTGTTGAAGGAAAATATAAAATTTGTGTTGTCATTTTTGCTCTTGGATTGTTCGAAATTTTATACACGCTTACATTATATATTATTAAATCTTTGGTATTAAGGTAAATAATAAGTTACTTTGAAAATAAATATATGTAATTTTTTCATTATCAAATTAATCTTTAAAAGTAATTGTGTAGAGAGTAAGATTAGAGTACAATTATAATGTTAGATGGATCCGTTTAATTCTCTGAGCATGATTTTAATATTAACAATTGATATTTTATGATAGTTAAAACCACTTGCCATCAAGCTTACAAATAACCGCAATTCTTCAATATATATATATAAACTGGCAAAGTAGTTGCAATTATGGAATATATTTCAGTGTATCATATTTTTAAATTTTATTTTATGATGAAATAAGTGAATTTTCAAAAATGAAGAAAAAACACTATCAAATAATCCCGATATTACCTATTCTTTATCTATCTATGTATATAAGATTTGGCAACTGATAATAATTCCAATCCTTGGAATTTTCTGTGTTTCTTATCTTCTTTTTCTTTTCTGTTACAATAAAAGTTTTATTCAATAATATTTTATTTCAACTATTCAAATCACATCATTACATTTGTTTTATTTGGAAGTAAACACCGGTTTCCCCTTTTCTGGGTGATGACAATTTACAATATTTATTCTTTAGTATAAACTGTTTCTACTTTCTGTACCCGGAAGTAAACGCTATCGTATCGGAATTATGAGAAATGATGATGAGTAAAAGCAAAAAAAAATTCTTTTTTGAAGATAGTGACCTAAATTGGAACAAAAAGCATTTTGAAAAGAGAAGGAGGAAAAATAAATTCGTTTTGAAACTCGCTGACTTGGTGAATTGAAATTTAACATATTTCGAATTATTTCGCTTGTTTTCTGCCTGGTTGATGATATCGCTTGGTCAGCGAATTGAAGGTATCACTTTTGGATCGAAAAAATAAGAGATTAGTATTAGAAAAGTAGATTGAGGCGACTCCTATATGTGTCAAACAACTCATGAATGATTATATTCTAATAGTTGCAAATATGTGATTGTTACTTAAAATAGTTTTATAGAAAAAATTAGGAAAAAGAATTGAAGATATCTTCCTATAAATTGACAAGATTTTAACAAAATTATAATTGTTCTGATTGTACATGAAAACAATTAATTTAAAGAAATGATAGTTATTCGATACCGCCTTATTCAAAAAACGTATAAATTTTTTAAAAAAATTTTAATGAGCATTTTATTTCTCTGAGCTTTTTAAAAAGAACCATTTTTATATAACAAAACTGATTATCTTCTATATTACACTGTTCCCTTTTATCTTTTGCTTCGTTATTTCATGTGATTCTATCAATTCTATAATTAATTCAACTAGTATACGTTTTTTCTTGAAAAATAAGCAAATACATATGGATAGAAATGGATTGTACCTTCTAAATTTTCTTCATTTACTTATTGAAGAGATTACAGCGAAATTTCTTGAGAGAGATACAGTAGGATTATTCAGAAAATAAAGGGCATTTAGAAATACAAAATGAAAAGCACAACATTTATTGGGGAAAAATTTATTAATTAATATATAATCTCTCATCCATATTTAGCTATAGAAAATGTATGTTAGTAAGTAATCTTACCCAAAAATAAGGTGGGCCAGTTTTTTACAAACAAAAGAAGGACGAAAATTTTAAGGAACCAAAAATAAATATATGAAACATTTCTCACTAACACAAACAAAAATACACTAATTACGCTTTTGTCACTTAATTATTTACTTGAATGAATATTTTTCTATTGAATGAGTTTCTTTTATCAGTGTATAATTTTCTAAAATATATCGTAAATTTCAGAGCAAGAAAAATCCCTTATATTATTTTTTATGGTAAGGGCTACAACTAAAGTATCAAAATTATATCTTGAATTGTCACGTATCCAACAATCATTACCAATTGAAAAAACTCTTTAAACTGCTGCATTAGATATATAGGGCAGTACAATGTAAATTCAACAATAATTAAATTTTCATATGGAATGTGTACATTATTGAATTATTGAAATATTTCCACCCATTTTTTTATCGATTTCACATGCTGATTTACCCATTGTTCTAATTTATCAGAATTTAAATATATACACGCAGTTTTCCAACTTCTTAAAACAGACAATTATCGTTAATTTTGATATCAAGTGTTCCATTCAGTAAAAATTCAACACAATGTTCTGTGCCTGCTCTCTTTACTTACAATTAAGGATTGCAATATCGGACCAAAAGTTCAATACCGCTATTCGGTATTTTTTAGATCTTAATACCGGTATACCGGTTTTAATACCGGTAGTAGAAATCTCAGAAAAAGAAAACACAGGTGTTCTTTGTTTTATTTGTCAGTTTTATTAGATTGTAAATATCACAAAAAATAATTTTTAACTTATAAATTATAACAGTATATAAAAGAATCATAAAAAAGTAAAGGGACATCTTATTTCTTTAAATCACAAAAAAAGTGTAAATATCCCTATTCAGTCTGTGGTACTATTACAATTTTTTGAAATGTGATCTTAAAAAACATCATTCTTCAATTGTACTGTCATTAAGCCTGGAACGCAATTTTGTGCAAAAATTACCAGCTGTTGAAAACGCTCCTTCGTTATCTACGCTTGTTTGTCGTACTGTTAGCAATGCGATATAATTTTTTCAAGTATTCACCTCTAAATCCCTCATCTTCAAATAAATGGATTTCTCGTCGGATTGTTTTGGATATAACTTATTCCTTTATTGTAATTTGGTTTATTGATTTTTTTAGTTTCGCTAATTCTAAATTTTATTCAAGAGATAAATCTTTTTTACTATCGACATTAGTGTCATAATCATCTTGGGTGACTGTACCGAATTCTTCTGAATGTAGAAAAAGTTTGTGTGTAAAAAGTTTTAAGAAAATTTACTATATATATACTTGATCAATTTTGAATTGGTTAGTCTCTTTTCATCTTATTCATTTTCATTTATAAAATCATGATGGTATGTAATTACAAGTATATGATATTCAAATCCAAAGTGAATAACAAACTCCCCAATTAAAAAAAATATCGAAATATTACGCACTTGCTTCGCAGTTACATCTTGTTTTCACAGATACAAATATCAGACTACGAATTCTACTCAGTATCGCTCTGAGCTGTAATAGAATAGTTTTAGCCGTCCTCCTTGGATAATTCACATTTTTTATTACTTCTCTTGATTGTACGATGCAGGTTTATATTCACAGTCTAAATAATGTCTCCCACAGTCTAAATAATGTCTCCCTGACGGGCGACATAAAAACAAAAATGTATACTATTTTAATAGACTGGAGGTCTCTGAACATATAGCGGAGATAATTAAAAAAAAAATTCAGTAAATACCGAAAACCCGGTCTTTAAAGCTCCTTACAAAATTGTATAAATGGGTCAAAATGCCAGTATTCCAATCCCTACTTTCAATGAAGTAACAGTTCTTCCTAACATCTCTGAATACAGAGATTAACATATTAGAATTAAAATGTTGTAAAGGTAGAGAAGTAGAAGTACACTTTTCAAGGGAGAACAGTACGTATAAAAGAAGAACTAAGATTGGTCACCTTACCAAAAAGCACTTATTTTATGTAGCACATTTTATTTTCAAAATCTTTATGGGTGTATAAAATGTGCAAATAAAGTTAGGATTTTTGAACATTCATTTACTCCACTTTTGCTCCAAATGCATTTTAAAGACAAATCTAAACAATTTATTAACTGCGCTGTTGAATATTTTTTTAAATGTGCCATTTTTTCTGTTTCTTTTTCCTATAATTTTTCGATGCGTTTCAAAAAATATGTATGTATTCTTTTCCGTTACTGCAATAATTTTTTTTTTATACAAAAACGATTTTTATACGTCTTAGATGTTTCTGTATAGAATATTGATTGTTTTCTTTTAAAATGTTAATATAATACCTATGCGCTGTCAGAGTTTAAAAGAAAGTTTATAAAAAAAAATTGCTCATAACTTCCTCTGGTACACTAACTGTAAGAGAAGTTTGGAACGTAGTCTTTTTAATATATGGCTTTTGCCGAAAATTACTACTTCATTCCATGTCAAAATAGTATTAATGTTCTAATAATTTCCAGTTTACATCGTATAAATTAATTTTATCTTTAAATGTTAAATATAAATGCAAAAAATATTGCTTGTTGTGATTTACTTGTAGCTTTTTAATCCGTAGATTGATAGTTTAAGTGAGAAAATTCTTGAAGTCGGTAATGATTAGAAGTTCAAGTCACATTTCCATTAAGTTGCTATATATTTTCTCTTTCTTTTTTTTAAAAAAAAAATGGCGTTCATCAAAAGGCATCAACCGAAACGAGTTCTATTCAATAGTTCTTCATATTCTTCGCTGCAATTTTGTCATTGCCCTTTTTTTTGGAAGATTAATATGATTTTGTTCTTTTTCGTGATGACAACTCATTTTTTTGGAAGAGGCAGTTTCCAATTTTTGTCACTAAAAATAATACATTATCGCTGGAGTAGAAGAAAATTGTGGAGATAGAAGAAATATACATTCTCCATTTCTGAAGTTAGCCAAGGAATTCGGAATTGAAAACGTTTTACAAGTAGTAGAAATAGAAGTAAAAACAATTTGAGGCTGACTGATGTTGTACATTGAAATACGACATCTCTTAACTTTTAGGCTTAGACACTCTGGCTAACTGATGTATGTAGTCTATCTTAAGATTTAATACATAAAAGAATATTGTTCTATTGAAATGACACGGTGTAGCATGTTTTAAAGAGTGATCAAATTATAGAATGATGTTGTAGAAAACCATGTAATACAGTGCTTCTCAAACTTTCAATACTGGCGCCCTCCTTTTCGATCACAATTTTTTTCGCGCCCCCTTATATATTAATAATGTACTGAATGCAATAGTAATGCACTTTGACGCTAAAGTTACATTAGGCGATCTTAATTATAAACCATACAAATTAGTAACATAAGTATTAAATTTTGTATACTACTTTTAAGCAAAATAAATAAATAAATAAAATAATAGGATAATTATTATGTTATTTTTTCCTTTCTCTAATTTTTAAATTGAACATATTGCAAAATGCGGTAGCTGCTTAGAAGACAAAATATAGATATCTGCTAAATATAGAAAAATAACTCAGAGGGTCAATTTCTAATAATAAGCATTCCTTATAAAAACTTTGCTTTCCAAGACAAGCTCATGGACGTCATTAATACTCATTAAACTTGTTCTTAATTTAGTATTAATTAATTAGTTATGAAATACTCTGTGCAGCACTGATACATTAAAAGTATACCGGCTGAAGTGCCCGCTCTTTGCACGAGTTCATTTATAAGAAAATAAAACATTATTGATATAATAGCGGAATTGTAAGGGAAGCAAAGCCAAGTGCTCGACAATGTTTACAAAAACGTAAAATCATTTTTTTTAAATCGTTGCTCAAATTATAATTAGTTTTAAGCGAATTGTAATTTTAAGCCTCACAGAATTAGCATTTATAATTGATGTTAAACAGTAGCGCACACAGGAATTTTTCAAGGGGGTCCGGGGTCGAAAGTTCACCAATTTTGCATCAGGTTCCTTTTGATTTTGTCGATTTTCGGGAACAAAACACAGTAAAAAACTAATTCTTGAATAAATAATTAGCATTAATTAATAAAATTAATCATTAATAACAAATACTTAACTAAATTTTGCGTACTATAAACTTAGAATTATAATCAATCGGAAAGAAATCAAGGGCTTTGGGGGTCCAGACCCCCCTTGTCTGCGCCATTGATGTTAAATAATCATCAATAATATAAAATATCGATGAAGAATAATTGTATTATTTTTAATATTTAAAGCGAAAAGACTTCAACATGTTTTAACCCGGGAGCGGGCGCGCACTCGATACGGTCGGGGTTATTGAGTCCCCACAATCCTTTTTTTTATAATTATTTTATCGTACACGATACAAATCATGATTGCAGTGAATAATTTAACTAAGAGAAAGTTTACTTACCTACTTTCAAGGACTTTTCAGTTTTTCTTTGGTAATAAATAAACAGTTTTGCCAGAATTAACGATTTCGTAATCTGTGTGTCCCGCGCGACCACTTCCGGGTAAAAAGTATATTCATTATGATAATATGTATGTTAATGCTAAAAAAATTGTGTGAAACGTTTTTCGTTATGCTTTATACATTGAGAATATTTATAAAAATATGTCTTGGCCAAGTAATCCTTCATGTGCTTGTGTGTGTGTGTGCTCTCCGTGGTTTTCCAAATATCATAAAAACTCTTTATAGCGCAACAGAGAACACATAAGAGAGGGGTCATAACTAACTGTACCAATAACTTAGAAGGTCAAACAGATTACAGCTATAATGTGCAGTATTTCAAAAATAATGAAAGTGATGAATTTTTTATGTTCCTAAAGTTTTTCGATTCTGGGTCCGGGATCTGTTTTTCTCTGAAAGAGTAGTATGTTACGTTAAAAAAAAGCGTAATAAAAAAATCTCCCATCACCGGATGACAGCAAATGAAATAAAAGTTTTTTTTTTGGTTATAGGATAAAAGATAGCTAATTAGGTATTGAAGAAGTTTTTATATTTGATGGCTTAATATCGCCTATAAATTATATCAGAGTAAAAGTGCATTTTTTATTATGTCTGAAAGTATTTTGTTTTAATTCATTCCAGTAAACGAATTATTTTTTAAATCTTTTATTTTCGATATGCTCGCACCCCCCACAGTTTGAGAAGCACTGATGTAATATGAGAATGTTAATAAACAGTTAACATTGAAGAATGCTAAGTTTAAGAAAATATGTTTCTTTTTAGCTAAAAAGGGATATATTGAAAATATTTGACATTCATTTGACATTCAAATGTCTGAAAGAACAATGAAATTTTTGCCAAATTGATGCCTGCTTCAAGAGATGTTTCATGTAGTTAAATTTAAGATTTTACAAATCGAATCCTTTTATAAATGCCCTGGTGTATCATTAAAAATTTAATCTGCATCATTTTATGTATTTATTTTTAAATATAATTTAAAAGTATAAATAAGATAAATTCATCAGAGTCATATGATAAATTCAATTATCAAAATCAAATGTGTCCTCCACTATTTTCCAAATTAACACTAGTCTAGTACTTGTTGGTCTAATTGCAAAACTTTAAAAAAAATATTTGTAATAATTTTGTAAATATTTTGAAATAATAAGGGCCGCTGTAGTCGAGTGGTATAGGTATCGGATCGTGGCTTGCCTTGTCTCGAGTTCGAGCCCAGTACCACTAAAGACCCGCTGTGTAGGGCAGCGATGCACGTTAAATCTGTCGAGAGCTGAAACGTCTTCCCGTTGGTGTGGTGTGGTAGTTAGGAGAGGGGGTGCCAGCTCGGGTGTCATCCACGTCACTTGACCATGGTTCAAAATTACGTGGTCCGTCGCCAAAAGCCCTCGTGAAGCTTAACAGTGCGACGTTAATATTCAATCAGTCATTGAAATAATAAGATTCTTCAAAATGTTTTTTTTTCAAAATTAAAAAATAATAAAAGAAAATATTTGTATTTTATTTTACACTTGAACTTTTGTATCAAGTGCATTTTTTTTACTAGTGTGCGGTACTATTGTTGATAAATATGTACTTATAAAAAGAATAAAGAAGTTTACAGATAAAAGAAGTTTCTCTCTCTGTAAAAAGCAAAAGTTGGTTACATTGACGCACATGAACTAATTGGCTGGAAACACATGATTGCAGTTATCATGGGACTATGACGTCACATGAATATTCCATTCAGTATTCATTACATTGCATATTGAAAAAAAAACATGTGTCGATAACAAATACATTGAATAAAAACAAATATATGAGCCGTTTTCTTTGAAGTGGTATAATATTATATTGATATATTTACAATACCTTCGAAATAATGATATTGGCAATTTTATTCGACTACGTAAATTTATATTGACAAAAAAAGGAAAATTTTGAAAAAAATGTTTTGAGAGCTGTTCGTAGATATAAAGCTTTTAGCAAATTGCATTCAATGTTATAATTACTAACTTTTTGTCGAAAATGGACTTACACCTCTTAAAAGAAAACGGCTCATATGTGTTTTACAGATAACATACATAAATATTTTTGTTTTGATTCATTGTATTTGTAATTACTTATTGTTTTTTTTCATTTTAAAAGAAATTAGTATTGAAAAATATCCTGTGTGTGTTGGGTAACTTGATAACGTGATTTAAAATTCTATGATTTAGTGAAAAGTACATGTATGTAATTATAAAAAAATTGAAAATTTTAAATCTTATTCTAAATTTAATATTATTATTTCAGAAATTCCCTCCATATTGTTAACTTGTTTTGTATCAGTCACAATTATTTTGCAATCTTAAGCATGTGAAACATACTCATACATTAATTAATAAAGCTGTGAAAGTTAGAACTGACTTTAAATGAAACAATTTGTAATTCATAAATATATAAAACTTTAAAAATGAAACAATAGCAGAAATATATCCTGTAAAAATGAGGACTTTACAGTATTTGGATATTCTGTGAAAATTTTTAAGTAAATAAAATGATGCCTCAGATTTTTTGCTGATCTTGGCTAGAACGAAATGAAAAATAAATTTTTGTTCTTCATCTTTTAGGTAGGGGAAGCATATTCATAAAATGTACCGTTGTAACAGCAATGACACTCTTCTTTATACTGAAGATAGTTGAAGTGCAAAAAAAATCAATGATGAAATAGGGTTCTTTTTTTACTTGTAAAAGGGGAAAGTATATGGATATTTATCTAAACTATTACTTGATCCGAAGTCTAGGGAAAGTGTCTTGGAATATATTTTCCTTCCAACGTTCTTCAGTAGCCAAATGAGAAGAGTTGTAAAAAAAAAAGTTAAACGAGCATATTTTTTAAGTTCGAAAATTCGATGAACCATCAAAAGAAGAAACATCTTTAATACTTTTCGCAATTCCCAAGGAAGTTCAATAAATATGTTGAAAAAGTTAATGGTTCGACAAGGATTAGGTTATAATGTTATTAGATTAAGTTATTAAGTAATCAACTTAGTAAATTAGCTCAAAAAGAATTTAAAAAGATTCCCTCTTTATATATGTATTAAAAACTTTTGCCAAATTAAGTGAAAAATTATCTAAATTTTACTCCCAGAAATATTTTTTTTTAAAAAAAGCATTAGGATACCATTTACTATAATATTTATTAAAAAGTTGCTTATCATTTTCCCGTTTGTGAATATCATGTGTTAAAAAGTCATGCATATTTTATATTTGTATATATTCCCCTAACTATGGCCAATTTCTAATCTTGCATCTGAACTTGAAACTTTCTTACACTATTTGTTAAATTTTATGACATTTTGAATTAAAAATATCGTAAGTAATTCATGTATTAAAATTATTTGGAATAAAATAATGTGCTTTTTTTGTTATTTTGTATAATGATTCATCACTTTACGAATAATTTCTCTTTTTTTAATTTCTAATTTTCTATTAATGTAAACGTAGTTTTAAAATGTCGAGTTTAAGCTTTTGTATTATTGAATGTTTGACACCCCTCATAACTCAAACATTTTCTGGAGACTTTTTATGAATATTGAAAAATAGGCTATCAGCAAAATGAGAAATCATGTGATCGAAACAACTAGCATCAGAATCGGATTTTTTGTTTTGAAGTTATCTAATTATGACAAGTAAGGGAACTAATTAATATGCCTGATGTGTAGAATTTAATTCATTTTAAGTTATTGTACATTAATATCATTTTGTGAGGAAAATGGTGGAACTTTTAATTTGTATTCCTTTTTTGAGACATTTATCGTTACAAATAATTTTAATATTCCTTTAAAATTTTAACCAATATTCCTATTTCCTTTTTTCTCTAATGGACAAAAAATAAATATCTCATAAAAATAACTAACGATTAACTTTAAAATCATCTAATTTTAATTTTCCATAATTTAAAGATTAACTAAATGATATGGAAGTATCACAATTTATTATATATTTTTTCTTCTCTTTTATTTTTTTTTCTAAAAAAAACTCGAGAAAGAGATAATTATTAACACGTTTAACAAGTTCATCAATTTAGTAATATCAACGTTTGAAAATAGTGGGCACTTATGTTCACCCTGAAAAAGATGCATCAATGATACCATGTATTTAGTGTATATGCATGAAATAAAGACTAGAGCACCGTGCATAACTTTCTTGAATCATATTCTAATATTATATTTTCTAATTTCATTTTGGATGTAAAATCATTAATGATTCTAATGCTTTAGATAAGTTATCGAAGTCATTTTGTTCCATAGACAATTTTTGTTGAAGTCTTTGGATTAAGGGAAGGCAAATCATTTTAGAGAAAACTTTTACATTATTGTGATGAAATTTCTTCAAAACTACAAGTGCAATGAGGCACATAAAGTATAGAAAATTTATGAATATATCCTGAAGCGAAAACGTGTATGTGCGGGCCTGCATAAGAGAAAGAATTCTGTACATTTATATAACGCGCACTCCAATAATTCCGGGGCCAGTTTTTGTAGAAGGCAATGTTTTCACTTCAAAATCTTTTTCCTAGTTGAAATATTCAAATGATTGCATAAAACACACATTCCTTGTATTCAAAAATACATATTACAAAATTGAATATTGTTTTATTCAGCAAGATATGTTGCTTTATTTAAAACCTTTTATATTGACTTCTGTTTTTGATAGGTGGAAGGCCAGCAACAAAATGGAACTAATACTTTTGTGATTAATGTGCTTTTTGCGTGGTTATAATAGGACATTTTAATATACACAAATATTTATACAATATTTTGGATAATAAATTTAGCAATTGTATTGCTTAAACAGAAAATTGTCCTTGATTAACATAACTAAATAGTATTAATTTTGCGACATTTATTTCCTCTAGTGAAAAAAGGCTAGAAATCTATTTTTCATCTAAATTCTTGCTTGCAAATTCTTGATATGTAATGGAAACGTTTGTTTTAGAATATTAGAGTATTCGTTTAAATAACTTCCTCTCATGACTGTTCTACTTGTAAAAATTATTTTCTAGCAAATAAATAATAAATGCATTATAAATTTTTAACAAATCATACCCCATTCAATCGAACGTTAGATCCTATGTTTTAGAGCTAATTTATAATTTTTTAATCAAAAATTCTTTAATGGTTCTGTCAAAGAGTCGAGTTTAGCATAAATAATTTCGAAACTTTTCTGTGAAGTAAAATTATCACGTTTGCTCTCTGATCGCTCTCTCTCTCTATATATATACGTATAAAGTTTTTCGTAATGCTGCAATAAACTAATTTATACATAAAGTACAGTTAATAAAAGTAACTAAACATTTTTCATTGTCAATATTCAGCATCTTTAATTGCATAAAAATTATACATTATTAACTAGTGTCAAATTAAATATTGCTTAATTTTTCCTTTTGCATGGTTAATTAATAACATATTTTTTTTCTAATTAATTTATTATTATTTTCTTTGAAAATGTTTTTTGGGGGAGGGGGCTAATGACTATATGATTATTTCTATGTAAAATATATATAAGAGAGATAAAAATAATAATATAAGAGAGATAAAAGGAAAAATCATACAATTTTATTAAACGTAATTTTAAGTAAATGTAAAAAAATGTATTTTTTTCTAAAGGTAATGAAGTTATTCACCACTTAACTGTAATTGACGAGTATATTCGTCTTGCAAAAGTTGAAGGATTTTGTGTCATGGACGAGTATACACGCCATGCGTGAAAATAGGGACCATTGCCTATTTAAATTGTAATTTTTGAGAAAAACAAAATATATTCTCAAATTTCAAGATGTTTAGAATATTTTGAAGCCGGTCAGAGTAAAGCAAACAAATAAAAAACGTGAAAAATTTAAGATTAACTCATGCGTCCCCGTTTGCACTGATTGAAACTGCGTATAAGTTCACATAACAGGTTTATTTATGTGCGATGATACTATTTTTTAGATGACAGTCTAAAAGCGGCAAAGGCATGTGAAGCCCCCGCCCGCAGGGACTTCAGTTCTACATTATCTACGCGACTGGTTTCTGTGGGGAAGAACGAAGAATCACTCAAATCTTTCATTCTAAAATCTGTTTATTAAGATCTTAGTTTAAACACAATACACAACAATAATATTTAAGTAAGATTATCTAGAATGAGAAGACGCTACACGTATTACCAAATAGTCGCGTACTTGACCACTGAATCTAACTTTATAGATTAATTCCTCTATCACTCATATACGCCTTTTTCTTATAGCTTACAAAAATTAACTTACCGCTATATCCTAGGTAATCAGCTACGTTCTTTATCTGTTCTGATGTGGCTTTAATCGGACAGTGTTTCTTTTGGCCTCGGACCCACTTTTGGTTCTTCAGTACCGGCGCGGCTAGGCTATTTCACGGAGTTACGATTCTTCTAACTTTACCTCAAATAACTTTACAGCTAACTCTCTACTTAGCGACTTCACTTCCCACAGCAATCATTTCTGCACATAGACAAAGACCCGGTCATAGACCCCGCTCTACTGCTAACTTACAATATATATATATATATATATATATATATATATATATATATATATATATATATATATATATATATGATTCCTAATTTACATAAACACATTCTTCATCTTGAGTTGGTTGGAAAGAACTGCCATTTCGGCCCCAAAGGAACTCCAAGAGGACATTAATAGAAATAGTGATAAAATCCCCGTCACAGGCAAAAGTTGGAAGGTTTACGGTTCTTTTGGTATGGTCAGAAGCCATGAGACAAATGCGGGACGCCAACCAGACACTGAGTCCATTGTTAACTGTTGGCCCGAAGTTACCTAGATATCTAGTGGTACAACCATGATATAACAATCATGTGCTGACATTTCAGTAATGACTCAATGCCGTACTGCCGAAAGAATAGTTATTTTATTGCGGTGGGAAAGTCAAGGATGCTTTCTGGTAAGAGGTCTGAGATCAACCCTACAACACCTACTCCAGAACGTCCCTTGTATCCAGACAGGTAGAAAATATTTCGTCAGTAAAGAAGGAAACAAATCGGTGTGTGCTTAGGACTCTCAGTCCGAATATTTTGAAAGTCACTAGAATTCATACATATCAGTAAAAACTTACGGTCAGAAGGACCTTCGGCCTCATAAACTCGTGACCAATCTATATCCACGTACATAGAGAACCCCTGTACAATTTATAATAATGACATTGGCAAATTTAAAAATAAGAAAAAACATATTTTTATCCAATATTTTAAAAACGACATGTACTCTGTAATGTCGCTTGACGTTGTATACTTGCAAGGCTCTCTAATGGGGGGGGCACCACAGTCAACCAGTTAAATATTTTTTTGAAAACTCATACTTAATTATACATTAATCTATGCATTGATATAAAAGTTAAATCAGTTATAATTTGAATAAGGCATTTTTAGAAATAATGTTTTGAATTTATCTTTTATACGTTAATATAAAAATAAATATAAAAAGCGAAATTGAATAACCATCTACATCTCTATGTATATCCAAACAAAAATAAAATGCAACAATGAATCAGTTATGCTTGAAAATTATAAAACTAAATCAGCATTTCATTACTGGCATGATTTTGCACTTAATATTTTTTATAAGGTCGTTTATATGCTGTTACTTTTGTCGCCTAAAATATATATAGGATGTTTTTTTAGAGGTATAGAACTTTAAATTGCAATAAAACAACGATTTATTATTCGATTGACATGAATTTTTTTTTATTCGAAAGATAATCTTGTGGCATTACATTTTAAATATGATCAAGCAAGGCGTAGATTCGTCGAATGGGCCCAAAACGAGATTGCCGTTGTTCCCGATTTTCATAAGCGAATTTTGTTTAGCGATGAAGCGCACTTCTGGTTGAATGGCTACGTCAACAAACAAAACTGCCGCATTTGGAGTGAAGCGAATCCACAAGTGTATGTCGAAACACCGTTACATCCAGAAAAACTGACTGTTTGGTGCGCTTTATGGGCTGGTGGAATCATTGGTCCGTACTTCTTCAAAAACGATGATGACCACAACGTTACAGTCAATGGTGATCGGTATAGAGCCATGATTACTAACTTTTTCATTCCTGAATTGAACACTCATGATGTCCAGGAGCTGTGGTTCCAACAATACGGCGCAACATGTCACACAGCTCGTGCCACAATCGATTTATTGAAAGACACGTTTGGTGACCGCCTAATTTCACGTTTTGGACCTGTGAATTGGCCTCCAAGATCTTGTGATTTAACACCGCTGGACCATTTTCTGTGGGGCTATGTAAAGTCATTGGTCTATGCGGATAAGCAACATTCACCGTGTTATTGCCGATATACGGCCACAAATGTTGGAAAAAGTCATCGAAAATTGGACGTCCAGATTGGACTACATCCGAGCCAGCCGTGGCAGTCATATGCCAGAGATCATATTTTAAATGTAATGACACAAGATTATTTTTCGAATAAAAAAAATTCATGTCAATCGAATAATACATCGTTGTTTTATTGCAAATTAAAGTTCTATACCTCTAAAAAAACACCCTTTAGATAACTAAGCAATTAAAGGAGAAATGTAAGTATTATTCTCATGATATTTTTTTACTTATAAAATTGTTTGTCGTAGAGGGAATATATGTATTGTTATCAAATGAACAAATATTTAAAATTACAAAATATTTTACTTTTGTGAAGCTATTTATTGAAAGTTAAAAACATGTAGAAGATTTATATTTTGTAAACAAGCATTACAGCACCAGCGTTCGAGATTTTGGATGCTTTGTCTTTGAAAATAATTATCACACAATGCACATAATTGCAACAAAGTTATAAAATAGTTTTAAATATGATTTAAGATTAAGTTTGGGTTTTAAGACGTCGTTTCAAAGTGACTATACATTGTAATTTTTTTTGGAATTTGAAACGTTGTGTAGTTGGAACTTAGAAAACCTCGTTTTGAACTTAATGAAAAATGCGCGTAAGATTAATTTTGTAGTGTAGGGGTATATTAATTAAGTAAGATTTCTCTTAAATAAAAAAATGGAATGTTTATCCTATTTAAATTTAATACAAGAAATTTAAGCATAGTAGAAGCTTTGGGATTTTTTTCTACTAGTCGATTCATTGTGATTGCAAAACACTGCAGCATAAAAGAAATAATGTATTGCCATTATTGTCTAGTGTTCTCTTTTTTCAACTAAAAGAAAGAAAAAAATATTTTGTAAGAATGTTTCCTTGTCACATTTCTTTTATGATATTTTTTTTAATAAATTAAGAATAATTTTTTGCAATCATATAACAATAAACATCCACATTTTAGTGCTTTGTAACTCATTTTTTTCTTTGTTTTTTCAACATCTCCATACATATTTCTTTTGTTATTGTTTTTCTTAATTTTTATCAGTAGAGATATTATATTACTCTCTCGAACATGTGATTGTTAATGTGAAGAAGATTCCTTCTTTCCGATTTTTTTTAAAACTTCGTCAGAAATGTGTGTGTGTAAAGCTTTAAGAATAAATTTAATAAATTTATTTTATTGGGAGAAGCAGTCTCGCGCGAGTTCTAAACATCTCTTTAGTAGAAAAATAAATAATAGCACATTTAGCCCGGGAGCAGGGGTGCTGTCGATACTAACGTTAATGTGGGGTGACTGAGTCACCACAATCCATTTTTTTAATATTTGTTTCTATTATACAAGAAAAAAAATCCTGATTCTGTTGAATAATTTAATTAAGAGAAAGTATACTTACCTTATTTTAAGGACTTCTCAATTTTTTTGTTGATAAATTAATTAAAAAATCCAATCCAACTGAACTAAAACTACACAATTCACAGACACAGTATTTGCAGGCAAAACTGTCATATTTTGTTCAAGTTATTTTAGTTTCATTATCTTTAGATGATTTCTAATAGTATGTTGAACTTTTCTTTAGTGTACCTTTTTGACAGGGTGAAATGTGTCTGTCTTGTGTACATGTGTTGCTTCATATTTTTCTTTATGGAGTTCTTTAGGTACCTTTTGAAAATTTTCCTTTCAACTCAAACATTTCATGTTCATCGCTTTTCTCAAATTTACTTTCAGTATCATGATTAATATTGATGATTTCAACATTTCTACTCTTGCTTGATCAATTTCAGTTTCCTTCAATAGAGATTATATATATACGGGGATGTCATTTTTTTTTTTTTAATATTCTGTTGATTTACATTTATGAACTGTAATTGATTGTACAACGTAGCAATTGAAACCACTAAGTCGTTGACAGAAGTAAAATTTTGCCTGTTCATGGAAAATATTTTAGAACAAAAGCGGTCGTGCGGGAAACTCAGTCAAAAAAGTACCTTAAGATTGTAAAAAAAAAATGTTTGCCACTTCCCCAAGGAAGGAAGAAATGTGACACCAAACCATTTATTTCCCATGAAAACTGTCATATAGGAATGTACTGTCAAGGCCATTGGTAACAAATAAACAGTTTTACCAGAAATAACGATTTCGAGAACCTAGGGTGACTCAGCGCCCCGCGCACCCGCTCCTGGGTTAAATGTACAAGGACAAACATTTAAAATATTTAACGTTTAGATGTACAATAAAGAAGACATTTAGAGATAATGCACTTTTCAGAAATACAATTAAAGTTGTTAACCAAGACATAGGTTCATCTCGATCTTCATGGTTGAATAACCACACTTGGACTGTTGGTTTCTTAAACGTCCGCTAGATGTCGTTGAGCCTAGTTTAATTTGTTGCAATATCAAAATTTTGTATCACACACAAGGAAAGCAGACAATGCGCAATGCAAAGAATGCACAATTCAATTATAAGATATAGAGATGTGATACTGCATGATATATAATTTTTGAATTAAAATGTGACATTTTCTTTGTATTAAAAAAACCCTGATATCGAATCATACCTTTTATCGAAAAAGATAAAATGGTCGACTTTTTCCAATTTTTAACTGATAAATTTATTCCAGTCTGTATAAAATATTGTTTACTTATTTATATAATGTCCGTGCTTGACTTCTTGACCATTTAACGCCAAACTTCACATTACCAACTGATGACGTCATCAGTCGTGTGTTCATTGAGTCTATGCATTCTTGCATGGCCGCCGAGTGGGCAAGCCTCGTTAGCAGCCACGTCAAACCAGAGGAGGTATACTCCCAAAAAGGCATGTCCGGTGGTTAGGCGAAAGTGGGCAACAGCCTCGACTCTCTCCAGGTGCCTCGGGATAAAACCCATAGTGACCAGGGTTTTACATGGTTTTCCAAGACTCTTGGTCTTTTGAGACGTGGCAGTACATTTGTCAATATATGCGGAAAGAATGCTATTTAATCTTCTTAGTGTTTAGGGGACTTTTGGTGCAGAAGACTTGCCGCTCAACTTGGCTTTTTGGTTGGCTCTCTCATTGTTGGGGATCCCAACATGGCTTGTCACTCTAAGGCCAGAATCCAGCCTTATGAGATTAGCTCCGCAATTTTAGTTCGGTATTGAATTGTGTTAAAGTAGTCACAGTTTGTGTATTAAAGCAGAAATCGCATCTTGAGAGTTGAATATAAAATATAGAAATAAAGCAAAATATATATGAAACTTTTAATCGATTTTAGTTGTTTTGGGAAATTTTGTTTTGATCGTTGAGGTGGTTTACAAAAAGAAAATTTGCAAAAATCGTTTAATTGTAGCTCTCGTTACAATTGCACTTATTGTAATTCATGTTCTTTTTAAGGCTGCTGAGAAACTTATCGTAGATAAGCTAGGATAATTCAGCACATGACTATTGAGCATGATTCAATTATGCGCAAGGCTACACTTCAAGATAAATTATTTCTTAGACAATGCAAATATTTTCGTGGAATATATCTTTTACATTTGATTATACGAAAACACACGTTACGATGTCATTTATTTATATGATAAATTTTACATGAAACTTTGAAGATTCAATGTATAGTGCATATTACTGAGAGAATAAAAAAAAAGAAGGAACGAATTAACGAAGAATTATGACAAATTTTTGCAACTGATCAAATTGTATGTGTGGAAGACTTTAAATTTTCAGCAATTATGTGTGAGTTTAAATGTTTTCTTTAAAATAACGATGCATTACAAATCAACCCTTTCAATTTAAAGTTCTATAGCAAGGGAATTTGAAAGAATTTGAAAATTTTGAATGCCGTTTGCAATTTCATCAACACTTGAAAATCGAAACTCAAAATCCATTTTTAAAGCCCCCAAAGTTTTAGTTTCAAAATCTGCTGAAAAAGGAATAACTTATCTCGCTAATTGGTCCCAAAACAGGACCTGTTCTGAATTCATACCTAAAATAGTTTGGTCGAATGAGCTAGCTAGATCTTCTCTCTTGTGTTTTTATGGAGGTGTCAAAGTAGACCCTAGTCTAAGCTATTCGATGATCGCTGTTGTTTTGAATTTTGTGCATTGAAAGTTATGTTAAAATTGTAATTTTCACAAGCAACGCCGTTTCTTACATTATGATGGCGATTCAATGGAAACTTGACCAAATCTTGGCGATAGAGCGAAGTTGGCATCCTTTTTGGTGACCATGTTGGCGATTTTGGCAACCATTTTGGCTACATGGCGATCATTTTTGGTAAGGTTGCGACCATATGGATTCTTCTAGGAATTACTGGATAAATCTATTAATATCACAATCTATGACGCAAGTGAATTTTTCGAGAAAATTCCGTGCAAACTATAAATAGAGAGTCACTCGCCGAAACTGAATTCGTCTTGTTTTGACTGTTGAAGATTGGTAACGATTTGACCGTGAAGAGTCGACCACAGCGATTACTTATTACTTCGGCTGTTGAATAAGACGAGTGAGTGCTTGCGAATGATCTTTAAATATGCTTGCATTTTAAACACTGATAATTGTGTATCAGCGCCGTAGAAGATGCGGAGGCCTTCTGCGATTTATGAAGTGAATTTGAGTACTTTATCCTGAATTTTTCAAGAATTTTTTTTCGAAAATAAATTCTCATCGCTGTTTTGTTTCTTGAGACTGAAAGCATAAAACCCTGGAACCCCGGTCTTCGTAACAATATTTAATGCTTAATATACCCAATGTGGAAAATTTAGTTTGTGTTAAGTTTGTGTAAAATTAATGTATTTTTATTGCTAATTTTTAATTTTTATAAATCGTATGTGCTAAAACAAAACAAAAAAGAATATGTCATTTCTCACATTTGCATTTTTCATCTCAGTGCATTATCACACTATAAATCAAACCGACCTAAATTTCCTCCGTGCGCAGTTGTCCGTATATCTCGAGTAAAAATAACTTGGATTTAATAGTCTAACTAAATTTGCTCCTGCTTAATCACGTAACTTCTTTTTTTCCTTTAAAAGGAAAATAATTTTGCATATTTCACATTAAATCCTTTTTTGGAAGATATTATTTCAGCTATGTCAATACTGAAATAAAAAAAATAACGTGAAAATTGTGTAACAAAAGGGGTAAAAATATCTTTTGAAGAGATTGACCCAGTTTTGAACGGGAAATATTTCACTGGTTGTGAAAAAGATAAGGGAATTTATTCCGCTATTGGCAGAATAAGTGAATTAATTTTAGACGTCTCTCGAACTTTTCGATTTGAACCCTCTGGCATGGTGAAGAAGAAATGGCTTGGTCAGCAGATTATAGATATTTCTTTAGAATTGAAAAGATAAAAAAAAAATAAATTCTGAGAAATGTCACTCTGTAACGTTACCTTAGCTCTTGATATTCTGCAGGATAGATAGATATTTCTTCTCACGAAACATTTTAATTTATTACTTTTTTGCTGTTTTGTACAAGAAACAACCAATAGGTATTCTCAATTATGGATAGATTCAAATTTTTTTTTAATGCATTTTTGAAACATGTATACTAATTAAAATCTGTTATTTTTAATACCCTTTTGTAAGCTTTACTTGTATGCAACGGAATCTTTGTACTCAAATTTTACCCACTTTAAAAGGTCAGATAAATTCGAAATTTTGCACACTTGTCCATGACCGATGACAATACAATAATTTATTAATTTGGTTCCACTGTCCTTATCAGGATCATCAGGATTAACGATTTCTCATTTTAAGATCCCATTCCGCATCTGACGGCTAATTTCAGATCCCATTTCCAAATATGGCTTTTTAAAGATTCAGTTGCAACTTAGTTCGATTAACTATAAAAGGGTGTTTTTAAGTTTTTTTTTAACTATAATTTATTTCTTTTGCAATAATTGTAAAAAATAGGAAATTTTAATAATGTTGTCTTCTTTTTAAAATATGATTTGTTGTTTGATATTATTACCTGACAAATTATTGCATATTATGTATAAGTATTATCTTTTACACATCTGTAATGATAAAAAATATATCGAAAATCACTAACAATTTTTATTACTCTTAATAAATAACAAACGATAACAACAGTTAACACAATAACAATCGAGAAGAAAACAAAATTATTTGTTCTATTTTCTTAAACTGTATATTTTACCTACAATGCTACAGTATTACGAATTTTACGGTATATACATGTTTTTGTTTGTTAAACATATGTTTACCTGTTATCACTTAAAAACCTCGCTGAAGGTCACTCACTTTTTCTTTGTGCATAAGGTGCTGGTAAGATGTATATTTTTTAAATATATACTGTTATTATAAATATCTTTTTCATTTTAGAAGAATGCTAATTTCTACCCCAAGAACAACATAAATTCCAAATTTATAATTTATAATAGAGGTATTTGAAATTTACTTCTTTTTTTAAATTTAAATTTGTTTTTGTTTTCTAATTTCAGTTGATTTGAGAGATTTATGTATTTTAGAAATAGGCTTATAATTGTTCTCAAGGATATATTTTTGTGTATAAACATAGAAAATGTGTGTTTGGTGTTAAAAGCGAGGGAAAAAAATTAGTGAATGTGGTTGATATATTCATGTAGTAACTCAAATGTAATCACATTTTTCTGGAAAAAATATGCATTTATGATAAATATTGTACATTTCAGTGTATAAGGCCCAATAATTTTGGAACTTTTTTAAAAGTTAGGAGTGTGAGGTTTAGCTTTATATATACTGATCCGCTAATTTTCGAAAAATTTATTCAGGAGAAAGAAATGTTTTTTCCCTAACCTTTTTCATTAGCCATGCGCAAGAGATTTTAATTTTCTGAGTGTTTCAAATCGTATTTCTATACCCCCAGAAAAATAGCATACATATTTTAAAGTCAGTGTGTCAAAATCTGTGTTGTAAAATTTATATTAAATCATTGAAGTGTCTGAATGCATGTGATCATCATGCGGTATTTCTTTCTTCCTGAGCATGAAAAAAAAGATTGACCATGACGTGTTCATTACAATTTTTCTGTCCTTCTCATTTTCCAAACAACTGTAAACAATGTTGCAGATGCTGTACATGACAACAAATGCATGAGAGTACAAAGGGTCAGTACCTGATAGGGTTATCAGAAATAAAACTACAGTTGGTGGCGTCTGTCGTTTTACTTTATTACTGTTTTCTTGGAAGGTGTTTTACCCACTTAGAAATATTTTCCCCCGCATGGTGGAATGCTTTAAAATTGCAGGAATGTTTTTCTTCCTATTCTTTTTCTGTTTAGCTTATTTACGGGTTACGAATTTAGTAAATTATTGAAGAAAAAACACACTCTTGGCTTATGCATGGATATACAGTAGGTATGCTTGATAATTTTAGGACAATAAGAGTTGGGTATCCCCAAAATATAGTTGGACACTGGATACTGATTTTGAGATTTTATCCCCAAGTATTTTATTAAAATTCATCCTGAAAAAGAATCATGGCTTTTTATATATTTTTTTAAAAAAACATTTTATGCATATACCCATTTTCCATTTTTTCTTTTACAAACATATCTGTGCATACTTGTTGTGGGTAAAGTTCAATCAATCAGATATGAATATCGCATTTTTTATTTCTTCCATCTTTCAAAGGAACCTAAAATGCACCACATAAGAAAGTAACTACTCTGCATTTCAATAGGTAGCTTACTGCAAAGTGTTTTTTTTTTTACCAATGCTACATGGTAGCCGTTACTCGACTTCCCCTTAAGGATGAAATGGCAAAGTGTATGGCAAATATTTACCGATTTGTAACGTCAATGGAAAGGTTTTCACATCAAAAGAGATTCTCTAACTGATACTGTAGAACTTTTGGGAGTGTCATGTGTTGATGTATGTGTTTATGTAACACATTTGTCGATCGCAGAGTTGTAGAAAAAAATCCGTTAGGAAAATATTTGTGTGCTTGTTTCTTTTACACAGGATTGATATTTCAAAGCTGGAAAAAATGAAAAAAGACATATTTTGTTCTTTTCGAAATAATACATTCTTTTAGGGACTGTTTTAGTGTAATGTCCATGATCTACATCCAATATTAGAACAAATAAAAAAAACTCAGCATTAATATGACAGAACAAATACAGATTTATTCTGTAGTGTGCTTAAAATTTACTAACATTCGATAAAAATGGGATAATTTTCACTTTTAGCTTTTCCAATACTCCAGCGTTTCTGAAACTGTGGAGCAACCCCAGGGGGCGTGATAACTCTACGAGGGGGGTGCGAGCTCATTGAAAAGTAGAATACAAAATATTATTTAAACAATCTATTAATTTACTGAAAATAGGGAAACAAAATGCATTCTGACATAATAAAAAATAAAATTATCATTTGCACTGATATAATACACTTATAAATGTATCAGTACTGCACAATGTATTTATAATTAATTTTACAATACCAAATTATGAACAATTTTTATAATTACCCGTGACCCCCCTCATGGAGTTGTCATATAAAAAATTATGCCTAAAAATTAACACTTATCTTGATAATTTGTACGGTTTATAAATAATCTCTTAAGTGCCGATTAAAAGTTAAAGGATTCGCTAATCAATTACTCCGTTTACCACGTAAGAATGCGCATATAATGCATTGGGGGGGATTGAATAAGTAAAAAATCTTCTGATATAAGAAAATCCTTCGCAAACACTGACAAGGTCATTTTATTGCATCCAAGGCCTTCGGAATAATTTTATGGATATCAGTGCAGAAAAAAAGATCGCACTTCGAAAAGACGCATATATACGTCCGGGATTTGTATGGAAGGGGCCACGAGGAAAATTATGATTGAATATTGGATCACAAATATTAAAAGTTTGAGAAGCACTGCAATATAAGGCATAAATAAAATACTTAATATTGAAAAGAATACTCGATTGTACCCATAAAATAGTAAGCTATTCCTCGGTGTCATGGGTGTTAAATTTTTCTAGAGGGCTGAAAATATAAACAATTTTCACAAACAAGTACAATTCTTTTAAACTTAAATTAAACAATACGAATCTATCACATATTACTTAAAAAGGAATGGGCTTCAGAAAAGTGTAAAATGTTTAAAATATAATCATACTTTAAAAAATTATAAGGATACGAAAATAAGATATATATCTATAAGAAATATTAATTAAGTTTTACGTTACGCATGCTATTTTCTAAAAGAGTAGGTTTAATTACTATCTATATATAAGTTGATTTCTAAAGATAAATGTAACCTTATTACACGGTAGTATTTTTATACAAAGAGAACTAGCCGTTACCCACCCGCTTCACTTTGTATTTCACGATGTTGTATATATGTATACTGTTTACATATATATTAATTATTGATATCTAGCATTAAGAATTCGATTGTATTGAAAAATATATTTATAGCTGTTACACTCTCGCCCCTTGATATAAAAAGAACATAAATTATAATATCTAATTTCTATTTATATCTAAATTAGAAGGAGAAAGATTTTTTTCCCTCTTTTAACCTAATAATCAAGTGGATTTCCACCAAAGCAACTTTCAGTGGATCTCTACTCCATAAAATAAATATGCGTGCTAAATTTCAAGTCTAAAACTAACAGAGCAAAAACGGAATTTTTATCATCAATACCTCGTTGAGAGTACTCTTAGCGGATTCCAATTCGACAAAAGAAGCAAGCAAACCAAATTTTGTTATTGTAGTCTTAGCAGTTAGAAAACGGGAATTTTGTCTATCAATATGCCCCAATAACTCTCCCCGCTACCCCCTGGAGTTGATTTCCGTAAACTCCATTCTTAGTGGAACTCTATTCAAGTAAAGAAAAAAGTGCTCAACAAATTTCAAGTAAATAAGTTAAATTCAAAAACAGGAATTTTTCTATAACACGCCTTAATCCCTCGCAACCCCACTACTTTGGCGGTCCGTTTTCGCAAAAATCTTTGCAAAACGAACTTTATTGCATGAACGGAACATACCTTCTAATTTTCAAGCAGGTGTTTCTATTACTTGAAAAGCGGTAAATATTTATCTATTACGCCCCTTAATCCCCCTCAGTGACCCTTGGGGATCAATTTTCCCCAAAACTATTTTGTAGCGGATCGCTACACCATGAAAGGAATTCGCTTACCAAATTTTAAGACTGCAGTCTAATAGTTTAAAAATGGAAATAATTATCTATAACGCCCCTTAAGCCCCCGCAACGCCACTTAGGAAATGATATTCACAAAACCCATCTTACAGCATATCTCTACTCGGTGAATGGAATATGCTTACCCAATTTCAAGATTTTACGTCTAATAGTTAAAAAAGGAGTTAATTGCCTATATTCTCCACAACGCCACTTGGGGTCGATTTTCACAAAACCCATCTTACGGCATATCTCTACTCAGTGAATGGAATCTGCTGACTCAATTTCAAGATTTTACGTCTAATAGTTTAAAAAAGGAGTTAATTGCCTATAACGCCACTTAATTCTCCACAACGCCACTTGAGTTCGATTTTCACAAAACCCATTTTGCAGCGGATCTGTACTCTATGAAAGGAATCCGCTTACCAAATTTCAAGACTGTACGTCTAATAGTTTAAAAATGGAAATAATTATGTATAACGCCCCTTAAGCTCCCTCAACGCCCCTTGGAGGTCGATTTTTGTAAAAATCATTATGTAGGGAATCTCTACTTTATGAAAGAAATCTGCGTACCCAGTTTCACGACTGTACATCTAATAGTTTAGTAATGCAAATAATTATCTATAACGCCCCTTAAGCCCCCGTAACGCCTCTTGGGGTTCGAACTTTGCAAAATCCGTTCTTAGCTGACGTCTACTCCATGAAGGAAACCTACCTACCAAATTTCAAGTCTGTGGGTTTAATAGTTCCGGAGATATCGTGATTAGTCCGTGAGTGAGTGAGTCGCTTTTCTCCTTTATTTATATAGATAATAAGTTATATATTTTTTAAAAAATAAAAAAAAAATTACATTTTCAAAATTTTTATTAAAAATTTAAATATTTTTCAAATATTTTGAAATACAAAAGATATATTATTCTTAAATTATGTAGGACAGTGCTTCTCAAAGTTTCAATACTTGCGGCCCAATTGTCAATCATAATTTTCTTCGCGCCCCCCCGCACAATAACAAAGCATTGAATGCAATAATAATGTATTTTGACGCTAAAGCTACAATACTATCTTAATTATAAAGCACTCAAATTATCAAGATAAATATTAAATTTTGTATTTGTTACTTTTATATAAACAATAGATATTTCAAGTAAGTCATTTTTAAGTAATAGATATTTAAAGTAAGTCATTTTTAAGTAATAGATATTTTAAGTAATACATTTTTAAGTAATAGATATTTTAAGTCATTTTTAAGTAATAGATATTTTAAGTTCATTTTTAATTAATAGATATTTTAAGTAAGTCATTTTTAAGTAATAGATATTTTAAGTAAGTCATTTTTAAGTAATAGATATTTTAAGTAAGTCATTTTTAAGTAATAGATATTTTAAGTAAGTCATTTTTAAGTAATAGATATTTTAAGTAAGTCATTTTTTAAGTAATAGGTATTTTAAGTACGTCATTTTTAAGTAATAGATATTTTAAGTATGATATTTTCAGTAAGTCATTTTAAGTAATAGACATTTTTTTAAGTAAGTCATTTTTAAGTAATAGATATTTTAAGTAAGTCATTTTTAAGTAAGAGATATTTTAAGTAAGTCATTTTTAGGTAATAGATATTTTAAGTACGTCATTTTTAAGTAATAGGTATTTTAAGTACGTCATTTTTAAGTAATGGGTGCGCGAGAATATTTTAAGTAAGTCATTTTTAAGTAATAGATAATTTAAGTAAGTCATTTTTAAGTAATAGATATTTTAAGTAAGTCATTCTTAAGTAATAGATATTTTAAGTACCTTAAAATCTGGAGTATAACGCGCACTTTTAACACAAAAAATGAGGTCAAAATTTAGGGCATAAAAATGATAGTTTCAAAAGTAAAAAAAAAATGTAAGCATAAGAAAAATTTGACTTCTACATAGATAGGACTATAGTTTATTTGAAACAAACGACATTCCTAATGAAATTAAAGGATTCTGATTCTAAAAATAAACTTTTAAAAATGCAAGTATTTACGGCGAATATCAAAATTAATGCAATGAAAGTATGGGTGCGCGTTATCGAATATACCTAAAAATAAATGGCTTAAAAACATATCAGCACTGTATACGCATATTTCTCGTTCTTTCGTAAAAATGGGGGTGCGCGTTATACGGCGAATATACCTAAAAATTAAAAAATGCAGCGTGAAAGTATGGTTGCGCGTTATACGCCGGTGCGTGCTATACGCCTGATTTTACGGTAAGTCATTTTTAAGTAATAGATATTTTAAGTAAATTATATAAATTTTTAAGTAATAAGAAATGTATTATGTTGCTTTTCTTTTCTAATTTTTAAATTGGAGCAGAGATAACAATAAAGGTGCAACGTGTATATATTTTATGTCAGAATGTATTACGTTTTGTTTCCTTTAAGTACATTTTTATAATAATATTTTATTCGCGACTTTTTGATATTCTCCCCCCCCCGGTGGGGCGCGCCCCACAGTTTGAGAAACACTGATGTAGGGTTTAAAGAGCATGGTACATTTTATAATTCTGTGTGTAAAGGTTTATACATCAGAAGCTACTATTTTAGAAAATAGCGTGTGCAACGCAAAAATTACATATGTTTTACTTATTTTCATATGCTAATAATTTTTAAAATTATGAATATATTTCAAACATTTTGTACTTTTTTCAAGCCATAATCGTTTGTAAATAATGTGCAAAAAATCGAATTAATTAATTTTAATTTTAAAGAATTATACCTGTTTGAAAATTGTTTATATTTTCAGCCCTCTGGAGAAATTTTAACACCCCTGAGACGACTTAATTGTTAAAATTTAGTCTTATTGATTTTCAATGAAAAATGAAAACAATTGGTTAAATATATTTTTAATACAAAGGACTTAAGAATGTTTGATCTGAAATTAATGAAAATAATTACTCATGTTTATTTTAATATTAAGAAATAGTAAGATTTTACAAATTTACTTGTTTTATAACCAATAAATACATTAGAAATTATAACAAATTTATTTTATCCCCTTTGCATTTAATTCATTTTGGTTTATTTTTCCTATTTAAAAATGAAAAAAAATAATTATATATTTTCAAAGAAAAACGAAATATTCATAAATTTTAATGCCGAATTGGTCTTGCGGTTTTGTATCAGAAATATTTTACCATATTTTTTAATTATAAGTTATTTCTTCCTCGCCTTTTGTATACTTTGATTTCAGTCATTAACTTATTACATATTCCAAATGCATTTGAATCATTTATCAAGCCTTCTAATATATTTTAGCATTATATCATATATTTCAATTTGATTTTTTTAAATGAAAGGCTCTATTTAAAATGAGGAATAAGCAATAACACATAACAATAAGAAAAATAATAAGAATAAGAAATAACAAGGTCAAAAAGAAATTACGATACCAATATGAAATAACAATGCAAATAAGAAATTACAATAACAATAAGAAATAACAATGTCAAAAAGAAATTACAATACCAATAAGAAATAACAATGCAAATAAGAAGTTCCAATACCAATAAAAAATAACAATACCAACGAGAAAGAAAAATATGAAAGAAATAATAACAAATTAGAAACAAATAACGATAAGGAAAAAAATTCCATTATTAGTATAGCTCTTTTGTTATTAAATGCTATAAACAATAAACTTAATTGCTTAAATAGTATTAAAATAAATGTTTTAATAATTATTTTAAATACATGTTAAAAACTGCTACAGAAAGAATCGAAACTTGTTTCATATATAAAATTGGCTCTTATGCTTTTAAATTACTCGATTGAAAATGATATTTTTTTAAATAATGCATAAGGTATACAGCTGAAGTATACAATTATTTGAATAGCATTGTGAGTAGGTGTGGTTGTGAAATAATTCACTTTTTCTTACACTATTATAAATGATTATGTATATTCCCTATAATGTTTTATAATTGATATATATATATATATATATATATATATATATATATATATATATATATATATATATATATTATATATATATCAAAACTGTCTTGTGTATATAGAAACTTCATGATATCAGTAAAATTACTATGGTGACGCTTCTGACGAGTGAACAATTGGGGACGTCATGAAATGACGTTGATTTTGACACGCTGAGATTAAATGTAACCATAATATCTCGAGACACATTCACAATAACTCTCTCTTTTGAGGGATTAATTAAATATAAATTACTGACTCAACTTTGAAATTAACCCTTTGTGTTTTGACGGATATAGGTTATGAATTTCAAGTTATGAGATATATCTCCAGAAGTATTTAAATTAAATCAAATCTTGGCTATTAGGATATTAAAAACTTTCTTTTAAATACAATGGCAAATGCAATGAACGGGTGTGTTACATCATAAAATAAATTAAATATATATTGTTATTTAATTTAATTAATTGAATTTAATATACTTAAAATGAGAGCAAAAACCAGATATTTTGTTCACTTGAAGTTATTTTAAGAAGTAGAACACATTCCTAATATTGATTGGATCAAGTTTATTCCATTTTATAAATTGTTGGTGAATTTGTTACATTCTGTGGATCATTGGCATTCATTAATATAAAACAAGAAAATTTTCACCTGATAGAGACTACAAAAGATCAGACATTAACTTTATGCAAAAGAAGAGTAGTCGTGAGGTGACAAACTTGAGCTTTAATGACTTTTTCTGAAATTAATATTTGTTGTCGGCAAAATGTTTTAACCTATCATTTACCATTGTCCCTTTTTTTGGTATGCCTGTTTTTTTTTATCTATTTCTACGTATATTGTGAAATCTTTTAGCTTTGATTGTTGTAACTAAATATTGTACTAACTGCTATAAAAGTTACACAATTATTAAAATTTTTTCAATAATTAGCTTATTGGTAGAAAGGAATTAACTAACATATTTTATAGTTTTGGTCTTGACGGCGTTGTGAGCTTTCAGAGGTGTGTAGGATCTATACAACAATTGAAAGAAATACTTTTATGTGGATGTGTTTGTTTGAAAAATCAGATGTCCATGTAACATTCAGTTGATTCCAGAATTACTGAGGTAAGTGCAATATCAAATTATTTTATGCGTCCCGATAATGGGACATTGGTATATTACGACATCATTCCTATGTCGGTATTGGAATGGAATAAGTCAAAGAAATGGTGAAATAAGGCAAAAGGAATGGTGGTGGCTATTCATTGTTCATCCAAATGATCGAAATTTGTGTGGTATACACATGGCGTGCATACCAAATTGCTAATTCAGATGAGAAGCTCTCGCTTTTTGATGTTCGACAGAGAATAGTGTTTTAGTATCTCTCGAGGAAAATAGATCAACGTCGAAACACCAAGGAACATAAAGAAACAAACTAATGGAAGGACGGGTTAGCATAGATGTACGACTTGATCCAGGATTTGTGCCAACTAAAACACAAAGGAGATATGCGTACTGTAAGAAAAAAAATGTGTAATAGGTATAATTTTCGTGTCCAAGACAAGTGTTTTGTTTCGTTCTACACACCATAGAAAAAAAAAAAAAACACAATCTCAATTTCTTTTGTTTCTTATGGTGTTTATCATATTTTCTTGCATTACCAAAGTATTATGGATTTTGATACGTATTTGATCAATGTCTCAAAAAAAAGAGACGGTCTGTAGTATCTATACCAATGCACATAGAAATTTGATGAAAGAATTTTTTATTCATGTTTCATTCATGTTATCATATTAATGTATTTTGTTTTTGAAAAAACATTAGTTTTAGCATTATATGCTAAAACTCTATTCTTTAAGACATTTCAGTCAAAAATTCTATTTCCTAAAAATGATTATTTCTCTAATTTTTTTCTCTTTTTTTCAATTGCCGCTGTTTTGTTTCTCACTTTATTATCTTTCTTTTTTTAAAAAAAAGAGACCTTATTCTTCGTTGAAATGTCAGGAAAATGCATGGAGCTTGATTTATTTCTAGTTCTTGATATTTCCATCTTTTACGTGAAAGGAAATGATAAAAGACTTTTTTTAAAAAATCGAACCAAGCTATAGGTTGAAAGGCATCAAAGAAGAGCTTTTCTTGTTTAGGTAGATCAGGAGGGTTGATCTTAGCAGAGGCACACTATTAGACGGAGTGATTTCAGTTCCAAATTCTTCGTAAAATATTAGTCATGTGAAAGGTAATGAAATGTTTTTTAATGAAAATGTACGAGGGTGAATTTAAAAAAAAGTTTCCCCTTTTTTGATTGTAGTCAGAGTTTTGTATGAAAGTCAAAGGATAGAATGAGACATTAAAGATAAGACATAACTTTATTTTTCCACATAAATACCAAGTACATTGTGAGATTTGTCATGCCACTTGATAAACTTCAAAAAGCCATCCAAGAAAAATCCAAGGAAGAAGCATTTACTTTTGCGTGGACTTTTTGGAGGTTGGAACCATCAATGCTACGTGGTACTATGACACCCTGTTGGAATTGAGGGGAGGGGGCGATTCGTAAAAAGCGGCCTGGGCTTCTCAAATCTTGCGTTCTGTTGTCGAATGACAATGCGAGACCACACTCAGTGACGGCAAAGCAAGACCATATTGCAACTCTTGGTTGGGAGCACCTATATCTCAGTCCTGATCTTTCACCAAGGGACTGTCATTTGTTTTTGGCTATGAAGAAGAATCTAGCCTGAAGGCACTTTGGAAGCAATGTTGAAGTCAAACAAGCCATTAAACGCTTGTGATGGGGCTTTTTTTCATGGCGTTTTCTTTTAACAGTCCTCGTGGGGTTCTTTGGGGCCAGGATGGCACTTCTTTCCAACCAACTCGAGAAGAAGAACGTGATTATGCAAATTAGGAATCATATATATAATAGAAGTTTAGCTTTCACGGGGTGGCTATGGGAGGCCTATGTCCAAGTGTGGAAGTAATTAAGATAGCGTTTAGAAGAATACCAAGTCCGAGAATTAACCTATCTGTGTACCTGTATATCCAAGCTAAGGGTGGATACTAAACCACAAGGATTAGAGCCGGGTTATAGCCATGTCAGTTAGGACAAAGAAAGTAGCTGTTTACATAGGATATAGTGGTAAGCAACTTTGATTAAGCTATAAGGGAAGTGTGTGTATTAGTGAGATAAGAATTAATCAGTAAAGTTAGATATAGTGATCAATTACGCGATTATTTGGTAATACGAGTTATGTCTTCTCATTCCAGATCTGATTACGTCTGGTTCTTCGTTCTTTCCTACAGAAACAAGTCCCGTAGATAATGTAGAAATGAGCTGTCACACGCTTCTTCCGTATGCAAAGTCCTGATTTTTTCATGGAGGGTTTTCTAAAGTTTATCAAGCAATATGACAAATATCTCAATGCACTTGGTAATTTTATGGAAAAATAAAATTATCCTTAATGTTTCATACTATGTTTGACTTTCATACACAACTCTGACCCCAGTCGACAGGAAAATGATCGTTTCCGACTCACCCTCGTACTTGCGCAATAATTTATTTTCTGTGGGCGTGGAACCTTTATTAACTATTATCAAACGGGTGCAAGGGGAAGAGAGGTCATGGTCATTTACCCTCGAAACATTTCGTCGTCTAAACCGATATTGCAGTGTTATTTGGTATGAACAATGGATGACATAAGTTTAACTGAAGAAATAAAACTATGTCATTAAACAAGTTTTGATTTACACTTTTTGATTTTGTGAAAATCAAAAGTACTTACTGTCTAAAAAGTATTTTTTACCAAATAGAAAATCCACAAATTACATAAACGCACTCACAGATATAATTACGAATACTGTGGATCAAATAAATGATAGTTTGTGTGTGTGTGTGTTATAGATAGGTGGCTTCTAAAAGTCTGTTAATGCAGAATCGGAGTTATCCTATAGCTCAGGGATTGTGTACCAGTAGCACGCGTGCCATTGATGGCATGCGACGCAATATTTTTGACACACAAGTGATCAAAATAGTTTGCATTTTATTTTAAAATTTTCAAAGTTTGCTATGAAGTATTACGGGCAAACGTGTATGATCGGTTGTTGTTATTTAACATGGCTAGTTCAGCAAAAGAACAATAAGAGCAAGATAGTAAGTGTAACAGAGAATTTCAAATTTGGTGGACCGAGAAACATAGCATTATAATAGTAAAGGCAACAAAGTGGTGTGAGTTTTATGTTCTGGAACAATGGTATACGATATAACTGTATTTTGAAACAAATCACAAACCCTTTTTGTCAAAAAAAGTTAACCACAACAAAGATTATTAATTGCTTAAAAACCGTTTGGCAGATGACTCAAATTCAGCATGTATTATACGAACAGTAACATCTTACAATCCTAACATAAGTTATTTGTCATCCACAATCTGTAACAACAGAACTTATATTAATGTTACTTTAATTTGAATTGCACGTATAACTAAACCATTTACAACTATAAAGTGCAAACTTAAGTATTTACTTTTTCGTAGTAAATAGAGTTTTGGGTTTAAGTGTAGTATAGGGGGGGGCACTTAGAATTTAGCTATTTTTCTTCGGATTTGGCGATTTTTTTTCCAAATGTCAGGGTGAGATATCGAATTCATTCTAAAATAAATAATAAATAATGCCGATAAAAGTACCTTGGCAACCACTTTTAGTTGCCAAAAAAGGACTGCTCCAAGTGCCCCCGCCCCCATACTACACTTGAACCAGAGTTTTGTGTTGTTAGTATTTAGTTTCACTATTTTCTCAATAATTGCAAGTCAAAATTATTTGACGACACGTCTATACCTCCTTAAACACTTCCCAAAACAATGGCACGTTGATTCATAAAGGTTCGCTCTAGCCCTGGTATAGCTTATTTATAGCAAACAATCTAATTTGTCGTGTTAACTGACTTTCCGATATGTATGTAATTCAGTTTATCAAATATATCTATAAATGATGATTAAATAAAAAATATCTTATATAGAACAATTACCATATATTTTAAAATTCAAAAAATAACATAAGAATTCACTTTGGAAAAAAAAATACGTTTCTCTTACTATTTCTTAAAATGTTGTACGTCAACAGTGACATATTTTCTTCACTAACCCATTTGCTGACTTAACAGTTTTTTTAATATTAATTATTTTGATAGAGGCTTTCCCTTAAATTAGTTTTTAATTTAATTAACATTTCATTTTCACAACAAAAATTTCTGTTCTGCAATTTAAACGTTTATAACCACTAACATTCCTCTTCTTAAAGTGGGCTTTAATCCCAAACTCAAAAATTATTCTAACGAATATGTATGTGCTTTATGAATGCTGAAAATAGAAAAATATTTTAAATTTTTTGTAGCATTTCTTCCATTAGAATATAGTAGAAACTTACTATTGGTAATTGATAAACCACATTTTTAAGACGTTCGCTGCAAGAAGAAATTTAATAAAAAACGGAAAACTTCCCTGACATTTGAAATCATTTTTAAACCCCTTTTTTCTTATCAAAATAGAATTGATGCCTTTTCATTTTCAATTTCTGTCCAGTAAATTTATTCCAGTCCCTTCAAAAAAGTGCAGAAATAAAATAAAACTTTCTCTAATATTTTTAAAGCTATTTTTTAATCGAATTTTTAGTTGCGCTTGCATCTTGTATTCAGTATAATAGCTGACAAAATATATCTCGGAATTTGTGAAGAATGGAAAAGTTTAGTTAAAATTTCAATATGTCACAATTTATTTTTCTGTTCCCCTCTCTCTCTATATATAAAGCTTAAAAATATCGTACACCGAAATCATCATAGGAAAGAATTTCGATTCAATAATCGTTCTTTTTCCCTTTGCATCGATATCGTCATCGTACTTTTCTTGGAAAGTAAGTATAAAATTTTGTACTTTTTGGTGGACATATCTTGCAATAATTTTTTTGAAAGGGAGAAAAAGCGTTTTTACTTTTCGTCACCAAGAAGAAAGCGTTATCGAGTTTTAAGGAAAGAAAATAACCAGAAAATGCATGGAATTGGAAAGGAAATATCTATACTCCATTTTTAAAGATGGTGAACCAGTTTGAAATGAAAAAACCTTTTTTCTGGGAAATTGAGAAAAAGAAGTGCTGTTTCGAGACTGATTGGCATGATGAATTGAAATATAACATTTCATACGGCTTCTTTGGCTTAGAGTTCTAGTATTTTAATAACCAACAGCTTGATCATCTAATTAACAATACTTATGGCTTGTGAGGTTATAAGGATTATTCTAAAAAAATGACACTATTGCATAGTTTTTTTTAACTATATTATTGATTTATTAAGCCGGTATTGACGTTGAAAGACGGTTTTTTTCCCATCTTTATGACTTGCGACAACCACAATCTTAGAGAATGATTAGAAACAAATTTTTTTTCTTGTTCCTTTTCCAGCGTTAATTACTATAAATATTCTTCGTTGAAAAACTGTAATAAAACAACTTTCTGTTGACATTTTAGATTCCTACTGTTAGCTCACAGTCTCTATTTATTTATTTATTTATTTATCTTGGTGGAATTTTCAATCGTAAATAAAGTACATTTTAAAGAGCTCAATTGAGCTGAAATTTAAAATACATGATTATTTTGGATTAACATACAATAATTTAATTATCATTAATAAAAACTTATTTATTAAAACTAATTATTTAAAGAATTACAAATATAGCCACGTTGTCATCACTTTTGGCAACTTTGCGACCCTTTTGGCGAAATGTGTCAAATTTTGAAAAGGTTTTTTTTCTCTCGTTTTAAGGTATCTTGACACACGTTCGGAACCGTGATATTAAAAAAAGCACATAAATAGATAATTTCCATGGTATTTAGTGTCACTCAGATTAGAACACATGCATAGAATTGTTTTAAGGACATTTTGACAAAAAAAATTTATTTAAATATATTTTGACAAAAAATTAACGTAGAATAATCTTTTTTTCCAAATGTTCTACTTTTGTGAAAAATGGTTCTATTATAAAAATATTTTGCCTATATATAGCTCAGACCACTCTACAGAGGCTCAACTAGAACCTTTCAAAAATTCACATTATTTTCAGAGTTACTACCAATTGAAATAATTATTCTAATTTTTTGCTTAAAATTGCTCCCCTCTGTTGTCGTGAAATATGAATAAACCCACTTCTAAGTTATTTATTTCGAAAATTCTAGTTGGGCCTCTGAAAAGACGTCTGAGATATATACAGGCAAAATATTATTCTAATAGAAGCATTTTTCACAAAAGGAGAATATTTTGAAAATCGATCATTCTATGTTCATTTTTTGTCAAAATATTGTATTTAAATAAATTTTTCTTGTCAAAATGTCCTTAAAACAATTTTATGCATATATTCTAATCTAAGTGACACTAAATATCATGAAAATTATCTATTTATGCGCTTTTGAAGATCACGGTTCCGAACATAGACGGATACCTTAAAGCATTCAGTTAAATTGAAACTTTATAAACACGATTGTTTTGGATGACAATACGATACTTTAATGATAATTAATACAAATTAATTACTTAATGTTGTGATTCTGTCCTATGTATGTGCATATTTATTGTAATTGTAACTATTTAATAAAAAGTAGCTAAAATATAATTTTTCTTTGTTGATCTGTGTAGGAATTGACTTAATTTTTTTATATGACTTGTTTTTTAAAAATATTATTGTGATATTAAGTGCATGATTTTGTAATATATATTTTATGTGATATTTAGTACATTTTTCGTAATATTATTCTTTGATTACATGTTTACGAGTACAGCAGAGCTCCGAATACTGAGCCTAATGTAGGCCGAAAGGTGGCCGATTTTGTGAAAATGCCGGGCTATCGAGAATAGTATTAAATAAAGATTAAGTACGAGATTGTTTCTTGAATTATTGTAATGTACTTGTGTGTGTATGTATCTTTTTCGTGAGAATATAATGGACAATAAACTGCCCAAATAGGCATAAAAAGGCAAAATACATATCTTATGAAGTCTTTCATCATTTACTATATGAAAGGAAAATTAATGAATTCTTAATTCTGTGATCAGACACATCTCAGAAAAATACTCGATGAATGCATAAAGCTCTCTAGAATGGAAATTAAAAATCCAACTTTTCAAAAACTGGGTACACTTTTTAACACGTTTTTTATAAGTTTCACTTATATGCAATGGAATCTTTGAGCTCGATTTGTACCCACTTTAAAATGTTAGATTAATTCGAAATTTTGCTCACTTGTTAAGGACCCATGACAATACAATTTTTTCATGATTTTATTTCATTAACATAATCATAATGGTCAGGAATAGGGATTTTAAGGATTTCCGAGATTTTTAGCAAATAATTCATTATATTGTTTCCAGATTTGGCGACTAATTGCAAAAACCCTTTTCAGATTTGGCGACTAATTCCATATGTCATTTCTAAATTTGGCGATCCCGGAAATGGATCCCGGCATGGCAAATTTCCCGTAAACGGAGAGAATAAATACCCATTAAAGAGCAAGACTAATTCCAGCAGCCGCATAATTCCGACTATAAATATCAAGCTCAAGAATAAATTCAACAAAGAATAAATGATAGTTTTAAAAACTAAAAAAACAGGCTTTTATTGTAGATCGAACTAAAAAATCAAAAATAAGTTATAGTTTAAATAAAACTAAAAAACGCGCTTTTATAGTGAATCGAACTAAAAAGTAAAAGAATAACTTTTAATATAAGAATCAAATGATTAACAAGAAAATTAATCTCATTGTGGTAAAAGTGTGGGGTGTGCTTTGTACTACATTTTTACACTAACTCGGCATTTCAGAATAGAACTAGTAAGGAATTATAACAATAAATACACAGTGCACCCCACACTTTTATCCTAATGACATTAATTTTCTCGTTAATCATTTGATTCTTATATTAAAAGTTATTCTTTTACTTTTTTTAGTTCGATTCACTATAAAAGCGTGTTTTTTAGTTTTATTTAACTATGACTTATTAAAGAAATGCATTATGTCCCGTTGCGAGGTATTTTTGACATGCCTGCTGAGTTATCCGAACTACCAAGGGTTATCAAATGCCAAGCTTTGGGGACTCTAATGCAATTTCTTTTCGCACTTAATTTAAATAACAAATTACTATTATTTTGTTCGCATAATTGCTTATCCTCATGCTTGAAATATATGGCGCATCGTCAGATATTTCAAGCAATGCCAAGACAATTTCTTATTCATATTTTTGATGTTTGTGCCTAAAAATAAATATATAAATAGACTTAGAGCAGCGCCGTAGAAGTAATTTTAAATACTTAGTGCTATTTCAGGTAATTCGCAATAAGTGCATATGTTAAAAAAGGGGAAAAAAAGCCAACTTTTAAATTCGATTAAAACTGATTTTATTACTCAACTGTTCATCGATGTGTAATTTTCATCATATATTTCATTTTTTTCACACTTACGGATCAGACTTATATTGGAAAAATGATTAATATTCAAAAAATCTCTTAAGAGTCACTTCCGTTTAATTTTTTTAAAAAAAATATATGTATCGTCCTGAAAACGAAAAAATAAAATAGTTTTGAAACTAATTTTTTTTACTCCATTAGATATACAGTACAGTCCCGCTAAACCGAACGGCTCCGCGGAAAAATTTTTATAATTTTAAGGACGAAAATCGGTGAATATTTCAGTATAAAACAGTGTAAACCTTAATTCAAAACAGTTCTTTATTTAATATTCACGCACTGTACATCAAGTTATGGTACAAATTTTAAAATGGAATAAACTACAGAACAGAACACTAATGTTTAGTATGAAAAATTGTACAACATAAGATTAAATATAAAATGTGTACAGTACATTATAGTACAGTACTGATAATGTATAGTGAACAAGTACCTTATTACATTAATTCAGTTATTTTTTTCTGACGCAACGAAGACAGTCTTTTCGATGATGCGCAATTTCGCCAGCGCCTCATAAATAACACATCAGCTGGTGTAGTGTCGGGCTGTTGCTACAAGTAGTTCAGGGCAAGTTCAAGGGCAGCTGCGCCGTCTGCATGTGGCACCACGTCCTTCTTGTCGCATTGCGTCTCGTCGTCACTCCCCTCCTCCTCCATTGACTCTTGAGTCACTGCCGCAGCTATGTCGTCATCAGTCAGAAATTCGGCTGTTTCCCCGTCTTCTTCCATCCATTCATTGATATCTCCAACTGATGCTTTGTCAACATTAAACTCTGTAGCCAATTTTGTCACACTTTCACCTTTATCTAAACGCTTTAGAACCTCTAGTTTGTCTTTAAGAGTAAGTGTTGAGTGTTTACGCTTACTCGCCATAACAATCTGTTTACGTACACTGTATCACAGATAAATGTCCAAACCACACAACAAACTGTTTTCACTGTAGAATATCACACTGTAACACTGTTATTAACACAGAGACAAAAGCGGACGAGTATAGAAGGAGCGCGGAACGACTGACGGCCAACAGTACGGGCACACGCAGTCACACTGACACACTAAGTTAGGAGTGGTGGAGGGAGGACACACGCGTCGAGGAGTAGGAGTAATGTCCACGCGGCAAAAAAGCGGGCGCGTACGCTCACATTACGACAAAATACATAGACACAATAGACCCGTACTCCCAGTTCAAATAGTGATTTCGCTGTTACTCCGGCTAATCCGAACAATCACGTAATCCGAACAGGGGTCGGTCCGATATTGTTCGGATTATCGGGACAGTACTGTATATCTATATAATTTGATTGTTATTAATAAAGCCAACTTCAGATCGGGATTTTTATATTTAATTTCTTAGAAATTATGTCGATAAACTGAAGAGACTCTGTAACAACGTAAAATAAAGCGTTCATGGGAAAAAAATATATGCTGTCGAATAGCAATGTTTTAAAAAAGAAACATTTTCAGGAACTTTCAAGGTTGCGTGTTCTTCTCTTTTTAAATTCACCTGCCCCATCCTGTTCTTTGTCCTGGAAAGTATATAAACAAAATTCAATAGGCTAATGGTTAAAGTACAAACTAATGGTAGAGTAAATTGCTCTCATGGAAGGAATATAAACAAAATGAACTTTTTGAACACCTGTCCTTTCCCATTATGCTTCTATTATGCTAAATACTAACATTAATTGCATATTTGAAAAGTGTTTCTGTTTTCTCATTTGATGATGTGCGAAAGGAGTGGTAATGAAATTTGGTTACAAAACTGTGGGCACTTTCTATGAAAGTACACTCATGTAGTTAAAATTCAATTCAACGGGTTTCTTTATTGTTAAAAAAACACCTTTTGTATTGCTGTAACTTTCGATTTTTATCACGCTTATTTAACTTAAGATATCCCCGACTACTTGCGACAACTTTTTTTTTTTTTTGAAAAAATGGAGATATGGGTTTTTTTTGTGATTTTTAGGTTTATTTAGTATATTTAAAGGAAAAAATCGTAAAACTGAAAACAGAAAAAGAATTTATTATTATTAAAAAAAGGAAAAAAAAACTGGTGAAAATGTACAAAAAATTACATAAACGGGCCCGCTCTGTACAAAAATATTTTGAACAAATTCTCAATTTTTCAATCTTAATGCGTTACTTTGTTATTTATGTTTGAAATGACTTTCAGGATAACAGATATTTTAGTTTTTACAAAAACTAGAGCACTCTATCTTAGTCATTGTATGGAATTGTTTAAAAAACAGTGATTATATTCACTTAAAGGACTGTAAATTTTGAAATAAAACAGTGAATGATAAATCTGAAGGACAAAATACTTCTAATGTTATACAAAACATTCACAAAAAATTTGAGCAATCACTGTCCCCGTTTGAGTTTTTCGAAAAAAAAACACATTTCGAGTAAAACGCATTTTAAAGTTTGACATCTTGTGTAAAGTTATGGCATCTTCTTTTATTAAAACACCTGTAGTGTTTGTGCTAGTGAGTGGAAAATAAAAAGCTTGGTATTTTCATGAAGCTAATAAGATGGTCTATAAAATACAATCATTAAAATTTTTTGTCAATTTTTGAAAAAATCCTGATCTTAGGATGGTTGGATACCTTAAGGGGACTTGGTACCCTTTGAGCAAATTTCTTTATTTACGTATTTAAAAATTATGTTTTAGCATTTTATACAATGTTTCTATTCAATAAAATGATACTAGTTGAAAATTTTCATATATTATTTACGCAATTTTAAAAATTTAAATTTTATGAAGAAAATTGGGAAAATTTTAAAATCCTACTCCTTTTGTAAAAATTAATTTTTTGACCTGAAATTTTTTTATAATATTCTTATGGATGTTCTTAACAACTTTAGGTATCTATTTTTAGAATAACTTCATTCGTTTTCGAGAAAAAAAATAAAATGTTGATATACAGGCTAAAAATCAACGAAAAAGCCAACATGTCTTACATTTTATTATTTTTTAAAAAAGTATTCAGTTTATAGCAAAACGGATCCCTAATTTTATTACATTCTTTATTTTTAACACGCAGGAAAAAAAAAATGAAGTGATTGGTAAATAATTGTCGAAGGAGTAGCATTTTTGAATGCACTAAGGTTTCGAAAAACACAAACTGAGAAAAACCACTTTAAAGTTTATAATTCAGAAAAAATAATTATTATAAGCATAATTAAACTTAAAATAAAAGATATTACTTATACGTTTTTCTTTAAAATAATTGCATTTTCATATGTTTTCAACCCACACATTTTTATAAATGATCAACTTTTAGAGAGTACTAATTGCACAAGAAAATTCAAGAAAAACGTTAAAAAAATTTTTTTCTGTCACGACAGAAATTTTAGCTGTTTTTCTTCTTATAATATTAAAGTATTACATTTGTATGAAAAATATATCAGGAATAGGAACTGAAATTATAAAATTATTAATTAAAAATGCTTTAATTTATAAATTTTACATGCACATATTTCACAAAGAAAATAAATGATTGTATGTATTGCCTCGGAAATATTCTGCTTTATATATTGCACATTCTTTTTTAATGTTATTATTTCTCTTTATAAATTAGATTTTTTTTTTATCAAAACGCTTTTTTTAGCTTTTTTTCCAAAAAGGGGGCGTGGCTTAATTGCCTAATTTGTTTTCAAATGAAGTTTTATTCAACTTTTCTAACTTTCCGACATGCACAAGTGATATATCAATCGAAAGATAATAATGCAAAGAATAAGATTAAATGAAAATAAAAAAAAGGTAGGTCTGTAATTTTTGGGGTACCAAGTCCTCTTATGAGGAGTTGGAAACCACTCTCCCTCTCTATACTGACAATGTTAAATTGGCTGATTCCGATGTGCCTTTTCTCAAAATCTGTTATGTGTACATGCTTGAAATTTTTTATACAACTAAAGTACACCTTTCTCATTATACTGAAATGAGCTTTTAGCTCATTTTGAACTATTTTAATAATTTATGATATACTTTATCAAGCATTTCGAAATTTGAGACATTTGTCACATAAAAAATCTGTAAAAAATTAATTTTTAAGTTTTTTTTACAAAAAGCTCATTTTAGTATATATAAGGTATCATTATAATTATATTATACAAAATTTACATACCTCTGAACAGTAACTTCTCAATAATGGTACATCGAACACCAAAATTTACATTTTGAGATAAATTGATTTTAATGTATACAGTGAGGCTTTTAATCGTCTAGAAAATCAAAAAGGCTCAATATTTATTAGAAAAGAAAAGATACATGTTTTGGTTATATCAGACACTCCACTTTTAAGCAAAAACGAAGCACTTTGTTTACATTTTTCGCCATTGAAATGGGCGTGGCCAAGTTTCAACGTTTATTTAAAAATAAGTTTTAAGGCCTTCAAATTACCCTAGAGGTTAAAGGAAGGTAATTTTAGAAAGGTTAAAATCTATACAATTTGAAAATGTAAAAATTTCAAATTTTCAAAAAAGTAAGATTTTAGCATTCCACAACTGCCCTTAAAAATGAATGGATTTTTTTTCTGTGTATAAAAATGAATTTTTAACCTTTATTGACAAATCGTCAAACTTACAATTGGCTTAGCATTTGATACACACATGCCTGTGTTACTTTTAATATATTATTATTGTAATGTATAGTTGATAAAGCGCACGTATTTCTGAATTATTTAACAAAATTTAAATGATTTTTCAAAAGAAATAGCTGATTCTTCTCTCATTCTTTACTCTCAAAAGAGCCAGATGAATAAATATGGTTCCATTGTTATGAGTCATCACATCAGAATTGATTCAAAGCACCCACTACGAATAATCTATTTATCCTTGTTTAAATGTATGTAAAAATTTGATTTGTGGTTAAATACAAATGTATTTTACGATGTCAGAGATATTGTTTATTTACCACTAATTACATGCTGTCATTAGTAGTAAATATAAAATATCATTTGACAATAATATACGTAAATCTCTAGGCAAATTTCAATTTCTTTAATAAAATTTTTTGATTCCAAGTAGTATGTTATAATTTACCTGTTAGAAGTTATTTTCAAATGATTCTAAATAATAATGTGATAATCATTCACATTTGTAAATAAAAATAAATCTTTCAAATTTTCGTCTATACTATATGAGTGTAAATTGAAGGGATCATTTAAAAAAATCTTTTTGTTATTTTAAAATCCCTTAAATATCCATCTGATATTCTAAAAATCGACCAATAAGATTGCGTAATCAATTATTAATTTTCATTTCAGTTTTTTGTTATGTCTTTTGAAAAATGTTTTATGTTCTTAAAAATAGTATACTTTAGGCTGATATGATTTCTGTAAAAAGGCATTTTAATGAGCTTTGGAAATTTAGTGTCTCAAAAGTTAGCTTCGAAATGTGCTGCAGTTAAATAAAATGTATATATAAAATGAATTTCAACTCAATAGCTGCTTGCTCTGCACCCTTTAAATAAAGTAGCTGACCGTCTGGATCAGCCACACACACGCGCGCAATCACAGATCCTTCTTTCAACATTACACAGCTAACATTACTACTAAAAAAATTTTTTTTTTCACATTAACGGACTTCTTTGCTGCATGCGGATTGGCTAGAAATCGCCTTACCCACAACTCAGATCTAGAAAAGTGTTCTCTTTACTTCCCTATGTTTTACGCTCATTTTATTTAAATAGTATATTATTACGAATTTTGTGTAAATAATGTAAATAATTCGTATTTTGGTGTTTAATGCATTTATATTACTCTATGTTACACTTATTTCATGTTAAAATTGTACTATTCCCAAGCAATGCCGCCCCTTACGTTATAGTGACGATTCAATGAGAACTTGGCGAAATCTTGGCGGTAGAGCCAAGTTGGCATCATTTTTGGCGACCATGTTGGCGAGTTCGGAACCCTCTGGAATCTTCTAGAAAGTAGTCGATTGCTCCCCTAATGTCACGCTCAAAGACACGAGCGGTTATATTTTTGGAAGTTTCTGTCGCGCATATAAATAAAGAGGCTCGCCGGTACGGCGATGAGTCTTGATTAAAACAGCGAGTATTTAGGATTGTTTTGACTAGCGATTAGCTCGGCTGTGCTTGTGAATAATCTTTACTTACGTGTATTTTTAAACACTGATTATTGTGTTTGATTGATGTTGAAGGTGTGAAGACCTTCGGATATTTACCCTGTGAACATTGCCGCTGAAACCTGTATTTAAAGGATTGGAATTTCGATAATAAATTCGCATCGCTCTTAAAGAACTGTTTATTTTCTTTGTGATTGTTTTTGCATAAAATCCTAGAACCCGAATTTACGTAACAATATGTTAGCTTATCAATCGTTTTTATTTATTCTTAAGTTTATTCTCCTTTTTCAGTACTATCAGTTGTTTTATCTTAAGTACTGAGTAATTTTTACTTTACTTAATTTACTTTGACAATTTACTTAACCCATGCTACTTAGGAATTATTTAAATTCCTAACTACTGCAGAGGATTCGAAAGAACCAAATGTTACCCATCATAACTTTTTAATTTCTTTTGAAACTTAAAAGGATTGATTACTATGCTGCCCACAGCTGTTCATTCTATTTTCTTGTTTCACTTTTTTAAAGAATGTTCTTTCTTTTTCGAATGAAAAGTCCCGAAAAACTAAACTATTGTTATGATTTACATTTATTAAAAATTCCATTTAAGTTTAAAATATCCTTTTTTAGACAAGGGAAGTACAAAGAAAGTAGTGTTTAACATTGTAATGACATCATAAATTTACTTTTAACATTTTCAAAAGGAATTAAATTCTGAAAATCAAACGAGGTACCTAATTACGACAAGGAAATTAAGATTTATTTTTACAAAAAATGTTAAACTTTGTTAATAAGTAGTAATTCTTTATCAAACACTGGTAGCGAAACGAAGTACATAAACATATTTGAAGAGAAAAAATAAAATTTGTTTCTTACATAGAAAAATAATGAATCTGCAACAAAAAAAATGAATATTATTTTGGTCTTATGAAATTCTAAATATTGGTGCACAAATATAAATACATAAATAAAACCAAGATATATATCATGTTTTACTTGAATTTAGAAAAACTTTTCTTTGTACTGTTACCAATAGAATTTTATCTGTATTGTATTTATAAAAGAATGCTTTTCAAAAGAATTAAATTGTTGAAGATACAACCCGCGACCTATGAATTCGTAAGCACGTAACATATCAATAGACAGAAGTGATCATTCCTGTCCGGAGGCTGTTACTGGCTTATTTAGATATTGCCACAGTAGTCCCCCCACCAAGAGTCGGTGGATAGGCGAACGAACGAGATAATTTTTGCTGTTATGGGGAGCGCGTGTGTGAGAGAGTTGTTGCTGCTGCGTCAAGTGAGTCGGACGACGTTACTTGCTGCGTCAAGTGAGTCGGACGACGTTACTTGCTGCGTCAAGTGAGTCTGACGACGTTCCTTTGCTGCGTCAAGTGAGTCGGACGACGTTACTTGCTGCGTCAAGTGAGTCTGACGAAGTTGCTTGCTGTGCTAAGTAGGTCTGACGACTTTTGATTACTCCTTTTTGAAGGGTGCCACGACACATCAAAATGTTTGCTGTTTTTTTTTCTTCTTTTCAGTCAAGATCAGCAATGTCGCAAATTAGAACCCGTGATCTATGGATTCGTAAGCACGTAACATACCACTAGGCAAAAGTGATCACTCCTCTCCGTAGGCTGTTACTGGCTTATTTAGATATCGACACAAAATAATATTGTTAAACTAGAAGTTTTATTTTTATAATAAAGTATATATAAACTTATAATTTTAGTGTGGAACATGTGTTTTTAAATACTCTTCATATATAAATGAGCATCTAGAAAGGGATAGTTTAATAATTTTATCCAAAGTACATCTTTGATTCAAATATCAGACGTTAGTTTCTGGTTTATTTCTTTTTCTGCTGTCAGTCTGATTGCAATGTCTGCACATAATAGAAAACCATACATCTTAAGAATATATGGAATACATACCGTAATTTTTATTTGTTTTTTGAAAAAAAAATATTAAATATCTTTGAATAACGTTGTTGAACATCTTCTTTGGGTTCTTACTTTGATAATAAAATTGCTACATATTTCAGTCTGATATACAGAAATAAAATTTTTTCGTTCCAAAAAAATGTGATAGTGTTTGGAATGAGTGAATGACATAAAAAGTTATCATTTGCCTTTTATGAATAGACAATTGAAAATCTCTCTCTCTCTCCGGAAATGTTCATCCAAGTGCTTTCGTGCAATATCTTAAAAATAGTTATTCCCAATCTTGAAATGTAGCCAAGAGCGAAATTTATTTTAATGTATATATTTGTGTGTGAAAGAAGTTTGCTGTTTGAGAAACATGTAATCATAAATATAGTGGGGAATATTTTGGAAAACTACAAAGTATTCATCCATATCATTAGTCATCAAGAACACATTTTTGAATATATAGATATGGGAATCACAACAAAATGCGTATCTTTTCTCGAAGATGAGACACATATGCATTATAGATTTCTTCACGGGTAACTTAAATATATTTTTTAACAAAATACACTTTCAGAATATCATAAGAAAAATAGGGAGCACTATGGCTTTATAGGCTCCTGTTTTTTTTTTTATTTTAGGGTTTATTTTTAAATTTTTAATCTTCTAGTTTGAGTGTGTGAGAGAGAAAGATAGGTTCAATCAAATTTTCTCTCGAGGGATTCTAATTCATTATGGTTTTGAGTCACCCAAGACTTGACACCCCATTATAATTAATTTTTATTTCACCCACCTACTATGACCTTATCTCCAAATAAACTAAAAGTTTAGCGTTTTCAAATACGGATGATGCAATAATGCATCATCCGCGTATCTGGACCAATCAGAAAAGCCTTTATGAGAAGCCATAGGATTTTGATAGCTTTCAGTTGACCATCATTATAAATAGACGAGATCTCTAGAGTGAATAATGAATGTTTTTGTAAAAGTCTAAAATATAGTCTGCCGTTACCCGCGTGTATCGTCGGTGTACACTGTGCGTAAAATTAGATATCGATATCTAACTTTTTAAGGTCTCCTCATTTCTACAATTGCAACAATTGATTCCATCCAACAAAGTGCCTTAACACCATATTTGCATCCTTTCATATATATATATATATACTAGCTGACCCGGCAAACGTTGTTTTGCCATATAAATAATTTCCTAGCAATTTCTAGTGTAGACAAAAAATAGCTTATTGTAAGTATGTATGTATGTTAGAATGTGTATATTGTATGTATGTAAAAATGTGGTATATGCGTGAAATAAGCATGGAGCGCTGTGAACGATGGAGGAATATAAAATCAACAAAAGGCAAACATTATTTTTAAGTTATTATAATTTATTCCTTAAAATTATATATCATTAATTAAACAATTACGACAGTAACAATATTAAACAATATCAATCTCTTAATGCTATAGCGTGAACAATGTTTTTTGTTAGTCCATCTTTAGCTAACACAAACAAACTGGATGGTTTACCCACTCGAGAGCATGCCACGTATAATTGTCCGTGTGAAAAACATGGTGTTCTCAAATCTAATCCACAAACAGACATCGTTTGACCTTGGGATTTGTTGATAAGTCATTGCAAATGCCAATCTAATCGGAAACTGAATACGTTTGAATTGAATTGGCACATCTGTAGGTATAATAGGAATCCGTGGTATGAGTATATTTTCACCTCTGAACTTGCCATTTAAAATCCTGGCTTCGATCACGTTTTTCATTAATTTTTGAATGACTAATCGCGTACCGTTGCACAGCCGGGGCGGGTTCAAATTACGAAGCAAGATAATTGGAGATCCAACCTTTAATTGTAAATTATGCGGTGGCATGCCTGGCAAATCCAGTGAGTTCAAAAACTCTGTGGGAAAATTTACTGCTTCGCTGTCGTCGCAAACTGTATCAATAGATTTATATGATACCAAGTTCCTGGCAACAACATTTGTATCTTCAGATTAAAATTGTCAACGTCTACATTTTTTGCCGCTAAAATCGCTCTTTCTGCAAGCCACTCATGATTTATGTACTGTGTGTGTACATCGGGAAATATTTGTTCAATGAGAGTATCTTGCGAATCAGCGATTGTGCAGAAATCGGTCGGTAATTTTACGTATCCAGTTTCATCTATAGCAACTTTTCCATCACCGATATCTAAGAGTTGTTTTGAAAATGTTTCAGCGGATGGATCTTGAAGCATTTGAACGCGCATATTTATTTTTAGTTGTAATTTTTCAACATTACGCCACAATGGAGATGATTTTAAGCAAGCGTTGATCTCATCAGCGTATGTTGAACGTGGAATGACTGGGAGTGTTTGTCTGAAATCACCTGAAAGGACCAACAGAGTTCCGCCAAATAGTTTATCACTGTTTTTAATATCTTTCAATATCCTGTTCAACGCCTCAAGTGAATGTTTGTGTGCCATAGTACATTCATCCCAAATAATAATTTTACACCGTTTCAGCACAGTGGCCATGGACGATTGTTTCTTAATGTTGCATACTGCGTCAGGGTTATTCTGAATATTTAGTGGCAGCTTAAATACTGAATGTGCTGTTCTACCTCCATCCAATAAAGTTGCTGCAATGCCCGATGATGCAACGGCCAATGCGATGCCATTATTTGATCGTATTTCAGCAAGAATTAGCGAAATAACGAATGTTTTGCCAGTTCCACCCGGTGCATCCAAAAAGAAGAACCCACCTTGTCCAGCTGAAACTGCGAGCATAATGCGATCATAAATGGTTCTTTGTTCCTCATTCATTAGTGGGACATTGCGGGCAACAATCGCTGCCATTTCTACAGTACTGTACTGCAGTTCACGATTCATTTCAGTATTCATTAAATCAGATGCAGTTCGATTTGGCGAATTCATACCGAAATTACTAAGTGGTAAGTTGGCAATGATAATGCAAAGATCCTCAATAGCAATCAATGCTTCATTGTACATTTCGTCGCTGAATGTTATGGTTGGATCGTGGCACCGTATACGATGTTGATGCAATATATCATCAGTCATTGAATCTTTGTGAATTTCCCATAATATCTGTGCTCGGGCTGGGAAACATGTAGTCAACACTATAGCGAATAGTCGACGAATTTGTATTGCTGTACAGTTCAATGCAACTTCAGCAAGCATGCACTCCCACTGGCTGTCGTCTTCCAGCAAGCCGAGTGCAAGGCATGCATCTTTATACGTTGGATATTGTTGCCCATTTACTTTACGTATATCTTGAAATGATAATGGGCCAGTAACATTAACCAACAGCAGTCGAAGATAAAAGCACTCAGTGTGTCTTGGACTGACTGTAAATAATCGCCTCAAGGCGTTTGATTTAAATAAATTGAGACATGCAGCAACTGGTGAGCCTTGCTTGCGGGGCATCCATGTTTTTGTTTGAGTCCATGTGAAATAGCGTGGTACTTGTGAATAGAGTAATGTTCGTGCAAAAGCACCAAAATCATCTGCACGATTACACAATTCAAAAAATGCAGTGAGTGTAGTTTTAGGTGGAATTATTGCACGATCAATCGCTGTCTCGTTCGTGAAAAATACACGCTGACCGTTTTCAAGATGGATGGCTAACTGAACAACTGCTGGATCCCGTTCATGAATTGGAAAACCAAAGATACGCCAAGCAGCTTCATTGGAGCTGATGTACCGACCAATTTGGTAGAGCGTAATTTCATCGTTTTTATTTACTGGAGGAGCATTCACATTAGTATTTTCCACTCTAAACACAGCCATATCGCTGCCTTTATGGACATACTTGCAAATGTATTTGATGCTCTTCACAGAACTGCAGAACTCAACATTAATATGAGCATTATATGTCTTGCTCAGCAGAGGCGAATATGGCACCACCCAACGATTGTCAATATCAATGTCTGTGTTGTTGATATTTTTAATAAATGATTGTCCGCCATTTTCAGGATTTCTTCGACGATATATTGGGTATCCGTCGACATTTGTGACCGTATCATTGTTCATATCTTTAGGGAAATTTTTAGTACATTTTCCATCAGCCATGCAAGGCGATGAACTATTAAGAGTACCACATGGACCATGAATCATGTTTGTTGTAACAATATCAAACAGCAATTGGTCAGCGGATGGATCTGGAATTTCCGCAGAAATGATACTATCGATTTCTTCAGGACGGATTTTGTCGATGAACCAAACCAAAATGTGTGCATGAGGTAATCCTCGCTTTTGCCACTCAACCGAATACATCCAGCAACGTGTGGGACCGAATACATGTGATTTAGTAATGAAACTTATTAAAGACGTCAACTTTTGTCTGAACACACGTGCTGTAATGTCATGGCGATGTATTGAATTTTGGCCAGGCAGTAGCAAAGATGTGATCTCTGGCCATTTTGGATTACATGTGAACGTGATAAATAAACATGGTCGTCCATATTCGCGCACGAAAGTCAGAGCATCCTGTATATATTCTTGCATATGACGTGGACTGCCTACGTACGATGATGGTAAAATGACATGGTTACCAATTTCGGCGACGTCGGCGTTGTTGTTGATAGCGTCTCGCAAATGAATGTACTCTTCCGCGCGCAGCTTTTGTTGATTATATCTTAAGTATCGTAGTCGTTCGCTCTCAATCTTCGCGTACATGTCGACCATGAATTGTTGACAAAGCTCACGACATCGTAAAATGACGTTGTCCAGGCCACGTCTAATCATTAATCGGTACGCATAATAATCCTTTGAGCTAACGTTCTGTTTGTTTCAGCTCCTGTAATATTTGTTCATAAAAATTTATTTAAATTTATTACGTTCAATAATTTAATTGTTTTGTTAAATGATTAATGATCAAATTAATAATGAAGGAAGTACCTGATACGGGATCTCGTTGTTTTATGTTTATGCAATATCCGTCTTGTCCCTTCCAGAATACTAGCGGATATTGGAGGGCGTCATATGAACGATGTGTGTCAGCAATGAACTGAAGAATATTATTTCTTCTACGAATCACAATTTCTCGTGCAGCTGTACAATCGCCAACCATGATTCCAGCAACATCATCAAGAACGGGTGCATTGAATCTACGAATATGCTCTCCAGCTGGTGTTTTATCAGGATTAATGACGATAGCGTAATTATCGCTTTGTAATTGGTGCATATGTGATTTGAATATTTTCAACAACTCGTTGTGCTCGTTCAAAAGAGCATCTAGCTCGCTGACGATGCGCCTGGCATAAAGTGAATCAAGGTTATTATAATCACAACGTGCATTCACGCGATTGGCAAGTGCGCTTCCGGAATCCTCGCCGCCCATAAAATGGATTTGTAAGTATTTATGTGGTTCGTTTGGTATTGGCAGCAGTGAGCCCATTTTATGATAAACTTGGCCTCTGATTTTGAATGTAGAATTGAATTCTTGACCATTTGCATTAGTATTTCGAATTATTTCGTTGCTCCGAACGATGTCATTTGAAAGCATGAATTGAATCTTCGAATTGACTTCAGGAACACGTTAGAATCTGGATCCGTGCCGATAAGTAAGCCGTTCAATGGTTCAGGTGGTGTTTCAATTTCAGGTAGTTGCACTTTTTCCTGACGCGCAACACATCCCAGCTGGCTCATTTTTGAATTTCAGAGCATGACAATGCGGACATTCCTTGTCCATAGCACCAATTACCACTTTTGAATGAGCATAATATTCAATATCGGGCTCATACTGGAATGCTAGACGCAGGAATGAATCAGATATAAATGCTCGATGTACCTGTTGTCGTTGTTGGTCATTTGTTCTTCGTCTATTGACTGTGAAACGGCGTGATTGCTGTTGTTCTAATCTTCTGACTTCATTGCGTTCAGCTCGTGTATCTTCTGGCTCTTCTTGATGCAATTGCGCCATTCTGACACGTGCATCAGTATTTTGTTGCTGGATTTGTTCTTCTGTTCTTTCGGATCTGCTATTTCGCAAGTTTCGAGCTTTACTTGTACTGCGGCTCAAATCAGCCCCTTTGCGTTTTCTTGGCATTGCTCACTGTACAAAACATAAATAAATAGAATTAATGAAATTATATAATGATGAAAAATGTTAAAAGTATAATTAGGGCCAGGATTTTTGTAGCAGTTTTGAAATGATTAGTTTTAATTTATGTAATTATAACAAAAATATAAGTTTAATGGAAAAATTTTCAAACGAAAGTAAAAATTAAATTTTATGAAAACATTGTCTCTTATAATTTTTTCATACAACCAATATTTCCATTGACATTTCATAATAAAGATTCATAACGATAGATTTTTTGAAACTATGAAAATCTTAATTGTTCAATTAAATGTTTTTAATAAAATCAAATTAAACTTACATTTTTATAAGATCAACAACATTTTCGATATAAATAAAAAAGTATACTTACAACACAAAATCCGTTGTTATTGGAAGTTCGTGTCACGTGTTGAGTACTTTTGAGGTTAAAAATCACTTGATTAACTAATCGAGCAAAATACACTCAAAATTGATAATTTAATTATTATTTATAAAATAGGAATGATTAAAAGTTAATATGAGCGTTACACTGAGATAGCAAAATAATAATTGTCAACGTTACTAATACACTTGATGCATAAACAATAATGATGGTTAAACAACTGTGTAGGGAGTGAGAAAGAAAGGAGACCGGCTTCGTTCTCATCCCTACTCCGTGCTGTTTACTGGGTCAGAAATGACACCTGTAGACATCTGGCGGGGATAACTAATTAAATGACGATTGATCAGTTTTCGACCGAGAGGAAAATGATTAAATAACTAAAATGGCTATTAAAAAATAAGGGTTGATCGTAGAGGGGTGAAAATTTAGGGTTGTAGGTATTTTTGTATGCTGTATCATAAAAAAATTAAAACAAAAATTTTGTCTGAAAAATAAAAAAAAAAATTTAGGGTGGTCCACCCTTAACATTTGGGGGATGAAAAAATAGATGTTGGCCGATTCTCATAGATACCGGATAAGCACAAAAATTTCATCAAAATCGGTCAAGCCGTTTCGGAGGAGTATGGCAACGAAAACTGTGACACGAGAATTTTATATATA
>BMAU01013989.1:0-15000 GCA_019973935.1 Trichonephila clavipes
ACCATCGACTGTATAGTACAAGAGCTAGCAACGTCAGAAAAACAAGAATTTTAGAAAAGCTGTTTTTTTAATATTTCTTTATCTATGCCCGCTTTCGAACATCGTGCGTGCCATCTGGCTGCCTGTAAACGTTGCGTTTATTAATGCGCATCATACCTTTACAGGTAAAAATATTGATTTTAAATAACCTTAGAAGAAAGGTTTTTGTTTTCATAAAATTTAAAATGTTATTAACAACATGAATTTATTAATGCCAAGACATTTTTGTTTGTTGAAAATAATGTTTTAAGATGCCATTTTGTGTAAAGAAAAAAATCATTAATTTCAAACCATTTTTAGAATGTCTGTAATTTTAATATTATTTATTTATACATAAATAAGTACAGATTTAAATTGCCAGACATTAATTTTCAGTTTGCTTACTTAACATACAGACCGATTTATACCATGCGGTATTATGCCTGTCGTTAAAGCGAGACAGTGGCAAAGTGGGTAGAAGGAAGAGTGACAGGAATACTTTCGAAACATTTTTTTTTTTAATTTTATGTCTTTGAGAAAGAATGTAATAAAAATTAATATTTTAAATTCTAATTAAAACAATATTAAATAACTTGATTAAAGTATTTATAACAAAAGGGAAATATTGTTTTTTAATATCATATAAATTTAATTGTAACTGAATAAAAGGATTTTTATAAAAGATGAAGGAAAATTGCCATTCATACAATAACAAAATTCTCACTTTTATTTCTACATATTATGTTTATATGGCCAAAATCATTTTTCCATGAAATATGTATTTTCATTCCGCAAAAAGTGTCACAAAAACCGATGCATCTTCATAGTTAATCATTATGTCACTGCTCCCATTATTATCAATATCATCATAATCATTATCTTGCTTTTTGTGTTTTGGTTTTCTAGTAGTGTTGGTTCTTGAGAAAAAAAAATCATTATTAGGTTATCAGGGTCTAAAGCCAGCAATTTACTCTTTCGATTTATCCTATTATAAACAACACTTTACTTTTTGACAATGTCAGCAGCTGATGACGGAAACTGCTCCCAGCAAAACCAAACGAAATCGCATTTATCATCATCGACGATCCACCCGGAAGCTAAACGGTGATAAAGATGATGGATTTTTTTAAATGAGCATTTCTCCAAAACTTTGTCATATACCGCACTCTCAATAAATGCTGATATAATTCAGCTTTACATGAGTGGTAAACTCGATGAATCGAAACTTCGACATTTCTTTTCGAAAATTATCATCGAGTTCTTTTGATTGATAAGTTTTGGAAAAATAGATAGTGAACATCATTAACATTTTAAGAGTTAGGCACCCCATACATGTGACATATAAATTTTCCAAAGTGGCAAATATACAAGTCGTCATCATCGTCATCATCAGTTATAATCTCTTGACATGCTAACTGATACTCGACAGATTTTCGAGCAGCTTGAAGGCCTTAGTTTACCTTTCCGAAAAATGCTGGGGTATAATCGCACCCTGTTATTGCGTGGAAATATGGTAGAGCTTTCGATAAAGAAAAATACAAAGATCTTGATATAAATCATTGATGCTTTTAGACGTTCATGGTTTCCTACACCCCATTGGATCCAAAGCTTCAAAAGATGCATTCAGATGATCCAAATTGCCAAGAAATATAATCAGAATATCGGAGTCTGAGCAGCGTACAACAACTTTGAGCGTCAACGCTTATCTGGCAAATATGATATATAATTCGAGAGTATCAGCTTCATGTTCATCACATGATAATGATTCTTCAATACTTCTAATAACTTTGATATTTACAACGCGATACGAATAACACTTATGTCGAAGCTTAGATAAATAGTATTATTCCCAATAAAAGGGATACATCGTTAGCCCAATGATCAATAAAAAATTTTACGAGAGCTTCCTTGAACTGAGTTTGTTTTCAGTTCACCAGCAAAATTATGATGCCGAATTTGATTAGGGTCCGATGGAAACTGTACTGGTTGTTTCGTTGCGACGTAGACGCTCACAATCTTTATAGAAGGTGTGAAATACTGATCAAATACAATATCAATGCGAGGTGATTTTAAACTGTGAAATCATTTTAAGGAATTTTTTTGATATGCCATCGAAAGTTTGAGGCACTTCCTTCATGATGTGTACCATGAAGAAACCGTCTAAAATACTAATATAAAAAATATAAGGATTGCTGATTGACCTTTCTACCTTTTTTCCGAAAAACTTCAATTAATTGTGCATTATCTGTTTTACAAATACTACCGTCTGTATGACACATCAATGTTGGTATCGACGTTAGTGGAAATCACAGATACTTTTCAATATCGACTTTATTGGTCATAGATATACCTAAGAGTCAACCAAATAGACCTGGTTGCGTTCTTAGCTCAATAATCCTTTGTTATCAAGAGTTATTTTTTTTTTCTTTGAAGCACCATCAAAATTAAGCTCTTTTTTTTATTGGCTTATCAAATCTATTCTGATCTTCAGCACATTCAGTAATAAACTGTTTCCGTAAATCTTCACCATTTTCTCAATGTTCAACAAAAAGTTCGCTACATTTTCAGATACAGGCTTGGCAGTTGCAATATTATATAAACTATCTTTGTCTAAACTTTCATCAAATGGATTAATATTATTTTCAAAAATTTCATTGAAATTAGAGTTGTTTGCCATAAATTTTAATTCTATTTGGTTGCAAATCCGCAGACACGTCTTGTAATTGCTTCAATCCACAAACATCGAGAACGTGAGAGATTATAGTAGCTCTAATACTGTGACTTTTGGTCCAGCGTTGACGGCAGCTAAGGGTAAGTTAAATGAGCAATACCACTTAGGCATCTAGCCACTTCAGAATTGATAGTCTCTCCAGTGTAAGATGAATTGGTATGCTCAAAAAATGGTTTGTCGGTCCTTTTAATTTAAACCATCCATTCATGAAATCATTTTTTAGTCCAGGATGTGTTTCATCTACTTTATTTGAGATTGTCTAAATATTTAACATATCATCGAGCATAATTTGGTTGATTTACTGCGAAAAATAAATTGATTATTTTGGAATAACATATTTGAACATTTTGAAATCTCCCATGCGTATGCTTCTTGACAGGGTTGTATAATAGTTTACAAGCTGGATGTAAAATCAGATAGAATTGAGCCGTTTTTCCCATGCTCACCTTGTCTTGTTTCTTCTACGAATTTTTGATATGCAGATAATACATTATTAGGTAATTCTATTGGTATAGACGAGTGAGAATCTAACTTCTTGATAATGAAGGCGACCATCGATAACTTGTTCCTTCAGGAAATTGTATTCAATATTGTCCAAAATGATCAAAATGTAACATTTTCAAACTAAGAGCCATCAACGGATGCAGACGTTTTGCAACGATTAAAATGTTTACCTTCAACTAAACCGTTCACTGAGCCACAGAATCAATAGTATTACTCTCAATCATCATATGAGATAGACCACACTCATTTCTAAAAACTCCTATGGCTTTGAAGAAAGCCATCATTAAATGGAATGAACAAGATGGATGAAAAGATTATTGAATTGTGGCTTTGACGTTGATTGGATTTTATATGCTATTTAGCTATTGCCAGGTCATAAGTAACTTGCACATATATTTGATTACATTCCTTTCCAACAACTTGGGCCTGTTCCATTGTATGTGTAACTACCGCTACATTTGTCGGTGAAAAATTAATATGTGTAAGATAAGATACTTTTGTTTGGGACTAGTATCTTTAATAATTTTAGAATTAAAACCTGTCCCCATTGGGGTATTTGGCACATGTAAGAAGTGTGAAAGTAAATATAATGAGATCTATTTTTCTATCAAAGGTAAATTTGCGGGAAGAGTTGGTCCATTCTCAACTGGTGTTAAATTTTCTAACATTTGCAATCGAAGATTAAACAACGGTAGTTCTGGAATTTCCCTCGTTAAAGTCGGTCTTTTTTTTGTTGGTGGTAGCGGTATGTCAATATTTCCACTTATACTACTTGAATTTAATTCAATATCGTAATCATGACTTACATTTTGGTAAATGATTCCTACGGTGTCATGTAAAAGTGTCCTTTCCAGTTAAAGTATCAACGTATCTATCAAATTATCGAATGCTACACCTGTGCTTAATGACGGACTTTGAATAATGTCAGGAGGGCAAATTTGCGAACGGTTTTACAGATGAGATCATAGCTTCAGTTTCTAGTTCTTCCAGCGTATTGTTGTTACAACAATGTCCAAGTCGATTTAAAATATTAATCATTTTTCTACTATTTGTAAGACTTTTCACGGTCATACCCAGTGTTATGTGCTTTGATGGCTTAACAGTACCATTACTTAGACAATAAATAGCATCAGAAGCCAATGAATTGCTTAACCTATGGCAATTGACTCCATCTCGGCGACGAATATCTTTACCTCAATTAAGGAAGTCGGTAGGGCCTATACCGACAATGTTAAGCAATTGAGCCATTTTAGGTACAAGTTTCTCAGAAACTGTTAAATATATAAACTTCAAATTTTGTCTGTATATTAATTAGGCTTTTTTATTTAAATACTAGTAAATATATTTAACATATATTGTTTACTTTTTCAAAAAAATTCATCGTAAAAAAGTATCACTTTGAAATTTTTGAAAACTGTCAAATTTTTACGATAACTGCTTTTCAGCAAAATATTTCAGGAAAATCTCCAAAAAAAAATAAGCTTAGTATATAGAGTTACATATTATTTATGTGCAGTAAAAATTGCATAAGCACTCATTCTGTAGATTCTGAGAAAACTGTACCCGCAGTTTGAAAACAACCATTTTGAGATAATTGCATTTTTAGTGTAAAAAAGCATGATCACAAAAATAATGAATTACAACTAAGTATTTGCCCTAATTTATTAAATATTAGCTTATTCTCTATTACTTTTAAGGCTTTTAGTTTTTCTTATACTTAGATTTCTCAGAAAATACATTTATAGCATTTTTCACTTTTAAGCTATCGAGGTATTTTTAGCGTTTAATTATTTTACTCAAATTCTGTATCAATTTTTGAGGAATTTTCAGTTCTGATACATTACTTTCATCAAATTTTGACTATAAAGCATCATAAATACCATGTGAAAATGTGTCAATACATGAAAATATGGCTTTGGTAATACATGATTATACACTATTTCGAAAAGTTTCATTAGTGTTTTATATATTCACCTGTTAACACAATGTTTTACAGCAGCAGAATTAAAAAATTTTCTTTAAATATTTGGTAAATGGTATTCAAAAAAACAACAAAAAAAACATAAAAACAGATTTCTTGAACATGACATTTATGTATTTTTATATATGTAACAAGCTATGTGCAACGAAAAAAAGGCATTACATTTTAGATATTTATAAACCTTTTTTACTAAAAAGTATTGAACACCAAAGCTTAAAAATTTGTATAAATACACAATACATATGAAATATATAGTAAAAATTTCCAGTTCATGCATACAGTAGAAGTATAGAAAAGGAATACACAATTTATTAAAAATTGTCATTTTCTGTGTCACGACATATGTTCATTAGTGAAAAATGTCTGAGAAATATTTAAAAAATTTTTGCATAAAGAATAAAAACACACAATACATATGAAAATATAGTAAAAATTTCAGTTCATACATATGGTAGATTTATAGAAAAAAGAATACACAATTTAATAAAAATCGTCATTTTCTGTGTTACGACATGTGTTCATTAGTGAAAAATGTCAAAGAAATATTTAAAAAATTTTGCATAAAGAATAAGAACACACAACAATATATATATGAAATATATAGTAAAGTCTCAATTCATGCATACAGTAGATTTAAAGAAAAAGAACAGATTACTTGAAAAATATATTAATTAGAAAACACAGTAGCTTTTGTATAAATTTTTTACCTCATCAAAAATATCCTGCACTGTAGCCGGTTTTACCTTATTTTTCTTAATATTATCTTCTTCTTTCTTTCTTTTTTCTTCTTTTATCTTTTCTAATTTCTTCGAGCGTCAGAAAAAGCATAAATTGCTTTCATTAGTCTTTCCCTATCGAGGAAGTTTCATGGCACTTACTGAAAATTCCCCTGGTTCTACGCCCATTTTTTGAAGAATTTTTAATTTCGATACATTACCATCATTAAAGGAACAAACAGCATCATAAACACCAAGTGAAAGCGTTTCAATCTGTACAAATGTTGCTTTGGGAACACGTGACCAAACGACATTATGAAAACTTTAATTCGGGTTTTGTGTTTTTCCATGCAAACATTTTTCAACAGATCAGAATGGGAAGATCTCTAAATATAGGACGCATTGCTTCAACAACAGCGACCGGAAGACTGTTTTTATGTTTGTAAAGACTTACCTGATGCTTCACCTTTTAAATCCACACCATGAATCTTCCCCGATGGGACAGTTAAAAGCCATGTTGAGGATATTCATCAGTTGATAACTTATGCAGAAAAATGGTCCAGATAGCTTGCCGCATATTCTGAACACTGCTGTGATTTCTCCGAATAGCTGATCCATAGTATGACTGCAAGTTATCAATTTCATGTTCAGTCAAACGATTTTCCCACTTAAACACTTACCGTCTGACAAGATTTAACCTTTCAATTGAGCTTTTAATCGGCGTAATCTTGTTCCCCATGCGCTTCATTACATGGCCAATACACTCCAATTTTTCAATTGGATATTCATTTCCATAAATGTTTTCTTTTTACCGCATCAAATGCTTTGCAATCCCCATCTCCTAAGTACGTAATATATCGGGCATTATGTAAAGATAATGACAGTTGAAAAATTTTAGACGCACCTTGGATTTCCATCGCTCCACTAGATCCAACGTAGTTCCTTTTTACAATCCTTTCATGAAAAGGCAAGTTTTTACAAGCGCAATATTTCGAAAGAATATCAACATCTATCACCTTACCTGTATCAATGCTGGTCACAGTAACTACACCATTCAGGATGTGTAACCACGCTTCTGCCATGTCCCATCTACAGCTACTGCTATATTTTTGTTACCTTCATTTTCACAAATAGCTTCCTTCGCAGCATTTTTGCATTGAATCCTCATAAACAAGTTTGCAGCATTTAAAATTCGCTTACCGTAAGGAGAAAACCTTGTAGGTGGTTGCGGAAGATTCATTACGCCGCAGAACATTCTCCCTGCTTCTGCACCTTTTCCTATTGAACGCATAGCATACACAAACCTGGTATTTATTGTAGCAATTTGTGTTCCTTCATGAAAATTTGAAGAAGAGAATTCTACACGATATGGACAAGCAAAACATTTCAGGACAAACGTAATAGCCAGTCCAGACTTACATTTTAAAACTTGCATGTCTAAACCACTGTTGCACATTTTACAGTGAACTTCATTCTTGAAAACAAAAGCAAGAATATTCAAATTCATGATTGCATTTAAAATACCTACGCTATCACCAAAGAAGAAAAACTCTCATTTAAATCGGGAATTTTCTTTTCTTTTTGCACATGACTGCTTTGAATCATGTGCATGTTCAGCTTGAGCATTTAAATTACAATCATTGGTACTTACTTTTGCTATTAATAGTATTCTTACGTGGATAATACTTACCTTTGCGTTTCTTGAAAACTTTTTTGCAATCTTGGCATTTCAAAATTTCAGAAATTTTAAGTATCGATAAACGACAAGTGCTCAAACACAACGTGTTCGAAAGCGCCAAAAATAGGTAAACAACCTTAACAGTTACACTTGCAGTTATTCTACAGTTAATTTCGTGGGAATAAATAAAACAGATAATGGCTTTGCAAGAGCATCCCAGTTTTAAAAGGCCAATGTTTACATTTCTATCTGTCAAAGTAGGCGTGGCAAATCAGTTGATTATTTTAAAAAAAACATTTTTAAAATACTTCTAATTCAAAAATTGACTAGTATGTTATATCATTGGAAAGGGCTTAATTTGGAGATTTGAATCGTTAACTTTATCAAGGCAGGTCCATAGAATATCAACAAAATGTGGCCGTGGATTTATTTGTTGAAATGAAAAAAATTCGCAAGGAAAAAAAGAAAGGATTGAATCACGGGGTCAAGGGACAACTCTTTGAAGTGACGTCATTAGAAACAAGTGGTGAATCAGACTTGTATCAATCTTAACGCAGTACTTCCTCCAAATTTCAATATTTGTGGCCAAATATTCAATCATAATTTTCATTGCGCCACCGTCCAGACAATAAAAATGCATTGAATTCAATAACACTATACTTAAACACAAAGCTACAATATAAGATTTTAATTTTTAAGTGCCATCGGCGTATATAAGCGTCTCGCTTAGCCAAAGCATTGATTGCCCTGGACGCATATAAAAGTTTATCCCGAAGAAGGATATTTCTGTGCACTCCAATCCATAAAAATGTACCGAAGGTTTAAGAATGCAATGAAATATACTTGACAGTGTTTGCTAAGTATTTATTTCTTTCTGAGAATTTGTTTATATATAAATATTTATTCTCCCCCCTCCCCACGTACGCACACCTACATGCAAACGGTTGCTTTAGGGAGCAAATCGTTACTTTAAATCGGCAGATAAGAGTTGTTTTGTGCATTATTTTATATATGACAAAATCCTGGGGTCAATGGTAATTATTAAGATTATTCTCTGCAATATTGTTAAATTAATTATCAAAGACATAGTGTTACACTGATGCATTTATACGTGTATTATATAGGGTGTTTTTTCCAGGTATCGAAGTTTAAGTTGGCATTACTTTCCAAGATAGCGACTGATTTAACAATTGTCAAGTGATTTATTCTCAGTTTGGTTTGGCAATTCGTCAAAACGATCATCAAACCAGGCATAGATTCGTCGAATGGGCCCAAAACGAGATTGCCGCTGTTCCCGATTTTAATAAGCTAATTTTGTTTAGCGATGAAGCGCACTTCTGGTTGAATGGCTACGTCAACAAACAAAACTGCCGCATTTGAGTGAAGCTAATCCACAAGTGTATGTCGAAACACCGTTACATCCAGTAAAACTGTCTTTTTGGTGCGCTTTATGGGCTGGTGGAATCATTGGTCCGTACTTCTTCAAAAACGATGAAGGCCACAACGTTACAGTCAATGGTGATCGGTATAGAGCCATGATTACTAACTTTTTCATTTCTGAATTGAACAATCGTGATGTCCAGGAGCTGTGGTTCCAACAAGACGGCGCAACATGTCACACAGCTCGTGCCACAATCGATTTATTGAAAGACACGTTTGGTGACCGCCTAATTTCACGTTTTGGACCTGTGAATTGGGCTCCAAGATCTTGTGATTTAACACCGCTAGACTATTTTCTGTGGGGCTATGTAAAAAGTCATTGGTCTATGCGGATAAGCCACAAACGCTTGACCATTTGGAAGACAACATTCGAAGTATTATTGCCGATATACGGCCACAAATGTTGGAAAAAGTCATCGAAAATTGGACGTTAAGATTGGACTACATCTGAGCCAGCCGTTGCAGTCATATGCCAAAAATCATAATTAAAATGTAATGCCATAAGATTATTTTTCGAATAAAGAAAATTCATGTCAATCGAATAATACATCGTTGTTTTATTGCAATTTAAAGTTCTATACCTCTAAAAAACACCCTATATCAGGGTAAATGCGTGTTTTATTTTTTTATTATGTCAGAATGTATTTTGTTTTTTTACTTTCAGTAAATTAATAGCTTTTTAAATAGTCTTTTGTTTTCAACTTTTCAATATGCACGCTCCCCACAGTTTGAGAAACGCTGTAGTACCATGTTTTAACATTCCATGTAACAGGCCTACTGAATGACAATACAAATTGCAAACAGACGGGGGTGTGTGGACCTCTCTCTTCGTCTGAAACCCTGACGTCCTGATATTCACGCTTTCATCTTCGTCGTTAACTAGGGAGAAGTCGGGCACTCGGTACCAACTTCAATGGTAACACGGGGTGATGGAGTCATCACATTCCTTTTATTATATGTATTTTGATTGTACATAATTTAAATCCTAATTATTATGAATAATTTACTTAATAGAAAATATGCTTACTGATATTCAAGAACTTTTCAATTTTTTTTGGTAATTTGAGAACAATTCCAACCAAACTGAAAGAAAAAGTTTCAAATGTACGGCTTTTACAACAAATCACATTTACTTTTCGTTAATATTACTGGAATGATACACATGCAAAACTGTTATATTTTGTTCTTGTTTTTTTCCTTTGATAATTGACAAATAGCACGTTGAACTTTCCTTTGTTTCCGTCATTTTGACGGGGTGCATTGTGTCATGTGGTACTTTTTTGTAGCTTCGTACATTTCTTGATGGATTCTTTTTAGATAACATTTGAAAATCTTCCTCTCGATTAAAACGTTGCACATGTTCATCTCTTTTCTTTCCAATTTACTTTCTCTATCACGATTAATATCCAATATTTCATGAGGTCCTTCCCTAGCGATCAGTTTCATCATTATCCACTAGAAATCGTTAATTACCATTTCTTTATTATATTCTGCTCTTTTACATTTATACATCATAATGAGTTGCACAACACAGTAATCAAAACTACTAAGTCGCTCAGAGTAGAAAAATGAAGATTGTTTATAGAAAATGTTTGGGTTGTTCGTGGTACTCAGTCCCCGAAGTACCTATACATTGTAAAAGAAACTGTGTGTGTCTGCGGCTCGAGTTTTGCTTCTTAAATACCGTTGTTTTTGATTAAATAGTAGGCAAACAGCAAAAATAAATGAATTTTATGTAATACTAAAAAGTATTATATATGAGAATATTGCAAGAGAGTTTAGAAAAGTCTTACATATTCTTTATTTTAAAGTTTTCATATTGCTTCTTTAAAATAATCTATATATATATATATATATATATATATATATATATATATATATATATATATATATATATATATATATATATATTATTGCTGTTAGTAAAAAATGAAACAACACGAATGAATCATCAGAATTAAATGAAATTTTACTTATAAATGACGAAATTTTTAAAGCAAAAAAAAAAAAACAATATTAAGTATCTGAAATCAGTATTTGGGTTAGACCCCACGCGTTACAATATGTGCTGCCATACGATGCGGCATGGAGTGAAACAGATCTTCAACTTCTGACGTCCACTGCCAGTTTTCGAGTTGTTCGGTGCTCGTCGGTCCACTTCTTCCAAACTCGCATCACTGTGGAACTGTCCTTGCATAGGATCTCCTACTGTATGACAGAAAATTATCCTTCTCGAAGGCCAATATCTCCTTCGTTCATTCTCCGTAAGTTAATGGAATTTCTTCTTATTTCGTCTAGAGGCAAACTTAGGACTCACTTAAAATTCGCTACTAACAAGTAATCATTAACTATTTTCAACGTCCTGCTACAGCACTCTATTTATATGATTTTTTGGCTTAAGTTCAGAGAGCACTGAGTTCACCACGCACGCGCAGTGGCTGTGAAACTTCACTATTTTACGTAACATCCTCTTATTGATATTTGCTTGCTACACTGTTCATTTAATTCTAATGATTCATTCATGGTGTTGCATTTCTTACAAACAGCAGTGTATATACACTGCTGGCCACCGTAAAATGCAACAACCTAAAGGAAGCATGCAAATAACATGGGATTTACAACATGCATTAGCGGAGGTGAGATGTGCAAATGATTAGAATTTCACCTCAAACACGCATCACGCGCGCTTGTGGCGCCACCTCGAAAGCGGTGATTAAGGCTTGCGGATTTCGATGATTTTCAAGTTCGATAATTGTGTTTTCCTTCTGTTTTTTTTTCAAAAACGATGAGATATGTCTCCTAGAAAAACAGCGATCAGCTTTTGATCAAGTATCCGAGTTCGACAAGAGGAAGGATAGTGGGCTACCGAGATTGTGGAATATATTTCAGGGAAATCGGTAGTCGTGTTGTAAAGAAAACCAAAACACTCTATTGGGGATATGTGACCGTTGAATGCAGGAGGGTACGATGGACCAACGTGGTCGATCGCATCTACCTCAGTGCACCACTTCACGTGAGGACAGGAAAATTGAGCGCACGGCAGTGAAGGATCGCTCAGTCACATCACGAGCCGTAGCACAGCACATTGAGTCAGTAACGCATCATTCAGTGTCTGCGCGTACCATTCGACGCCGTTTACAGCAGAATGGTCTGTCTGCAAGAAGTCCATTGCTTGGTTTACCCTTGACTCAGAACATCAGACGTCTCCGCCGCCAATGGTGCAATGAAAATAGGATGTGGGTGGCAGCATGGAATGAAGTTGTCTTTGCTGACGAATCACGCATCTGTCTGCAATACCACGATGGTCAAATTCGAAGTCTGGAACATCGTGGAGAGAGGATGCTGAACAGCTGCGTTATGCACACCCACACTTGTCCTACACCGAGTATTATAGTATGGGGTGGTATTGGATATCACTCTCGCTCTCCTCTAGCACGCATTGCCTGCATTTTAAAAAGTCGGTGCTACATGTCTAAAGTGTCGGAGCCAGTTGTTCTTCCTGACCTTCAGGGCTTGGCCACAGCCATATTTCAAAAGGATGATACGCGACGATACGTGACACGCATTATCAAATGATCTTCGTCAATCACCAGATTGAATTGATTCCCTGGCCGGCTCGCTCTAACATGATCTTTGATTGAAAACATGTGATCTATGGTTGATCAACGATTGACCCAGATTAAACCCCAGCTGCCACACCAGATCAACTTTGGCAAGGAGTGGAATTTTCTGGGTCTGCTGTACCCAAAGAAATCATCCAAAGTTTCTTTGAATCAATGCCGAGATGTGTGGCACCGGTTATCTCCAACAATGGCTGCTACACTGGCAACTGATTCTGGCAGGAACCACTCTTCACGGAAGTCTATAAATTTAATCATTTGATACTTGGTGAGCATGTTACCTACAAAATAAATTTTGTTCTGCTATCTCTTGTCTTTATTGGTGTTGAATTTACGGTGGCCAGTAGTATATATATATATATATATATATATATAAAATATATATATATATACCGGGTGGGCAAAAAGTCCGTAAACATTTTAAAAATTCTTAAACTCCGGAGAAATGAACGAAAAAATTGTTTGCAGGATCAGCATTAGTATGTCACGGGATTTTTTTTAAGCACGAAAAAAATAACTTGAAAATCATCCGGTAGGTGGCGCTGATGTACGCAAATCAAAGAAACAATGCGTAAATAATGAACAGAAAACTTTCACAATTTTATTACACCAGAATATGTTCCACATGGCCACCACCACAGGGGAAGACATTCCAGACGAGTGACAAATCCAGCAACGGCAGAGTGCAACATGTCAGGATGTATGGAGGATACTTCCTGCGGATCGCATCTTTCAGTTCCGACAGACTTGATGGACCGGATAGATACACGCGAGATTTCAAATATCCCCACAACCAGAAGTTTGCCGGTGTTAAATCTGGAGACCGAGGAGGCCATGGGTACCTGCAGCGCCTGCTAACGATTCTGTCTTCCCGAACATCTGTATCAGGAATGCCTTAACCGGGTTAGCAGTGTGACTGGTTGCTCCATCCTGCATGAACGTGACATTTGAAATCTGACCTCGTTGAATTAAACATGGCACGTCAGTCTCCCGCAGAAGCGTTAGATAACGCTTGGCATTTACCGTTTCCGTTATCCATCCATTTACTGGGCACTACGTTTCAAAGAAGAAGGGTCCTATGATAAATGAACCCGTGAAACCACACCATGCTGTCACTTTTGGGGAATGCAATGGCTTCTGTGTGTACTCACGTGGATTAGAGGTCGCCCAAATGCGACAGTTATGCTTGTTAACGTCACCATGAAGCGAGAAACGAGCTTCATCTGTCCACAAGATATTAAAAACCTAGGTGCGAATCATGTTCCATTTTAGGAGAAGGGCCCACTTCGCAAATGCTTCCTCTGTGCGGTATCTGCTAGCAGAAGTTCATGGCACGATTGCATTTGTATGGGTACAGCTGGAGGATTCAACGAAGAATATTGCAGACAGATGATGGTGGTAAGCCCAATCGTCTGGCAGCTTCACGAGCACGGCTGGTCCATGAAGCTGCTTCGGACGCAATCGCTTCCATTTCGACAGCAATGCAGGGTGCACGTGCTTCTTTCAAGCATGGTCGTCCGGCTCGTGCTCGATCCTCCAACTTTCCAGTTTCCTCAAAACGTTTAACAAGCTTTAAGAGACCTGCAGGTGTTAAAGGGCCTTTTTTACTCTTCACATTTTTCTGAACTCGGAATTTACGCAAGGTAATGGCCGCTGATTCCTCGTTCATGTAAAATAACTTCACCAACAAAGCGTTATCCAGCGCACTGAGCATCCTTGTTCACATTCACTGTTTGTAATGGTGAAATGAATGTGGATTCATTGAGAGCAAAGGTTGTTATAGCCGTCTATATAATTTACATATTTCTACCACAGACGCTTGTAACAGCGCCACCTACCGGATAATTTTCGAATTATTTTTTTTCTAGCTTAAAAGAATCCCGTGACATACTAATGCTGATCCTGCAAACAGTTTTTTTTTTCATTCATTTTTCCGGATTTTATGAATTTTTTAAAGTTTTTACGGACTTTTTTGCCCACCCGGTATATATATATATATATATATATATATATATATATATATATATATACATATACACTGCTGGACAATTACTAAGGACGGATCACAAAATTGTTATGTAGCATAACATTAAGCGAGACATGAGGCCCTAGTAGGATAAAATATAGTTGCCATACTGTTCAGACATTAGAATAAAGAATATTTATTGTTCTGGAAAGTACAAAAGCTGTGAAACATCTGAAAGGAAAAAAATGTTCATTTGAACTGCGTACGGAGAAATGGAACAATGCATCTAAAAGTCAGCAGGCACCTTAAAGAAAGGTATCAGTACGGGATATGTTCACCGTGGAGT
>BMAU01013989.1:20000-39659 GCA_019973935.1 Trichonephila clavipes
GTTGTTAATGAGTGTTTAGTCCCTTACTTAATTGTTCCATTTAACACAATTCCGCAATTATGGAAACCAGCCATTTTCGTAAAGGAAAATAATGCAGAGTTTCCGTTACATAACAATGAAATGAGATAAATGAGCAGGAAATGTGAAAGATTTGAGCAAATGAAAATAAATACGGAGATCTATAACATCACAATCTCCGAAAACGAGATAATCGCCTTAATATATGTAATGCACATCGAAAAAATATCCGTTTTATGTCATGAAGAAACATCATTGTTTTTCTCACATTTTTCTACTATCTCTTAAGATTATTCTTGCAATAAAGGTAGATGTCTTCTCACAGCATTGATAATAATAATAAAAGCATGTTATTGATTTTTCGAAATACCTTTTTATGTCAATACGTAGTATATCCACGTACTCTAGGATTTTATCGAAGGGATTATTCTTTAGCAAAGCAGTAAATATTACTGAGATATTAACAGCTATGCACCTCATTGTGAAACATTTTTGTTTAGCTGGAAAATATGTTTCATATTGTTACGGCTTCCGTATGAAATATAATGTTTCAAGTGTAGAGTATGTTCTTGTTGAGAAAAACCTGAATTGAATCGCACTAGCGATGTCTACGATAGTTAACTATTATTAGTAATGCTGTACACAAAAGGACGTAAATAATGTGTATGCCCCAATAAGCATTTAAACATCTTATATTTAAATACATTACCAAATTATTATAAGCTCACCAAAGCAATAATATAATTTATTTTGGAGTGTTTTGTAAATATCCTCTCAAATACATTTTAACCATTTTCAATTAAAACGTCCATACAATTTACAATATCTCCTACTGTGTTTTTACATTCATCCGCATTATCATAATGCAAAGCAAATTTATTTTGTGAAAATTACTTTTGCTGAAATGTATGCATAATCGTGGAAGTAACAAAGGAAGCGTATAAAAGCAACACTCACATGCGAATGATTAACGAACTTAACAAATATTTGCGTTATATAATAGTTTATTCTGCATTTTTTATTGCGACCCAATTTCACAGAAAGCTGTAAAAGCCTCAAAGGTTTATATACATATTTTATTTATTTTGTTGATTCATTACATGCAGGTTTGACAGTAGAAGAGGAAAAAAATATCTCAACCATTTTGTAAAAATAATTTTGACTCTAAAATGTGTTATTTGGATATAAGAAAAAAGGCACCAAATACTTCAGTAATATAAGCGATTTTATTTTAAATATTATTTGGCTGGTTGAAATGATGAACAGGACATTTGGATATATCTTATTTTATTTATATTGATGTGCTATGATTTTCTATTTAATTTGAGCATTTATTATACTTAATGAATAAACTTGTACTAACAAGATTACTTTTATACTGTTATACAGAAACACAAAGTAAGAACTCATTACCATCGCCCTCGAAGAGAAAATTTTTAAGCATGCATGCTATTGATTGGAATAAATATCTTCTTATCTTATTCATTTTTAGAAATAACATAATTACAGCAAAAATTGTCGAAACAAAGAGCAATTAATTTGTAAAGAATGTAACCATAATGGTAACTTTCCCAGACAAAATATTTTTCAAATTACCCATAAATTACAAGTCTCTCTACCAGGGTACTCAACTTTCTGTCCTACCTGCGTATGTTAGCTATTTCACGCGGGTAGCAACATGAGGATGAATGGGGGAGATACTTTAAGACCTAGATATAACCAACAATCTCGGTGGAAAATTGATCAAACTACCAACACTTCTATTTTGATTATTTTTAATTATTTTTTTAATTTTTAATTTTTTTATTTTGTCACTGAACTTTTCTAAACTAGAAGCATTTCAGAATCACTCCTTCATATCTGTATTAGTAAACGATTTCGTATGATTACCAATTATATAATACATTTCTCAGATTCCTTTTGTTACCTCTGTGATATCACAAACAACAAAATACTCTTTTTTTTCTTTTTTTTGCTGTTCTAAAGACTATTTAAGAGAAAGCCTATTTATCTCCTCTCAAAGAAAAGAAATCTTCGAGGAAAAGAAGTCTCATTGAGGATTCCCATGTATTGGTATTTTTGAAATACATTTTCATGACAAATCAAACAATTACTGATCCATGCTTGTTTTTCACTACAAAATAGTCAACTCCCCAATCGTCTTGAAGAAAACCTATTTTCTTCGTAAATTTTTCGCTTTCAAGATACGAAAGAAGATAGTTAAAAATATGCTTCACTCATAAAATGATCACTACTCAGTGTTGTATATTGTCACTAATCATAAAAAGAAATATCAATTCGCACCGTTACGACATCGACAGAAAAAAGTAAAATAGATATATTTGATTTCTTAACGAAAAATTTCCACCAAATTTTTTATAAACACATTTTCAGAAGAATGAGCCATGACCGGGCCGCTTAAAAGGCCCGGTGGGCCGGGGTTGAGTATAGCTGCTCTCTCTATATATTTTAATATCCATTAAATAATTTCTTCGAGGGTTACATAAAAGAATTGGAGGAAATAAATACTTATATTTCTAACAAATCATTATTTTTTCTGCGTAAATATATTTTTTTTCTTGAAGTCTATTAATCTATATACGATGGTTAAATAATTTTCCATTCCAACTACAGTTTATATTTCCTTATGAATTTTCCTTTTGTATATTCCAGGTTAAACATACTGGTGCATGGAAATATAAGAAATTATTCGTTGTATTTGTTTTTGGATAGTTTCGGCTCCTTATTTGTTTCAAATTTAAATATATCATTACGTATACTGACGTGCTTTTTGTGTATATCATGTTCAAACAAGAAGAAAAATTATTCATGCGTTGTAAAGAATATTTTTCTTTCTAGAGAATACGGGGTATAGAGTAAACATAAATTTGACTTTTAGGGGTAAATTCTTTTGTATTATTATTTACTTTGAAAATACGAGCACATACGATGGCTTTATGCTTCCAGTATATTTTTGCATCTAATAAAATATCCTATTAAACTTATGCATTGAATATACTTCGTGGAGTAATACTACTTAAATTTATGTCAGAAATTTTCACTTTCTCAGAAAAATATTATATAAATAGAACAGAATATATATTATTTCTTGATGAAAATTTTCGTTGAATATTTTATCTGCAATGAAATAAATTTTCAGTTAAAACATTTTGCTGGCTTATGTTGAAATTAAGTGCACATACTAGTGCATTAAATTCAATTGATGAATGTAAGTCCCAATATATTTTAATTATTTTCTTGAAAAAATCTGACATATTTGACAAAAGAAATTAAATATGTTTTCATTTGTATTACAAAACGTAACCAATGATTATTAATTAAAATAAGTTCTCACATATATAAGGAAAAATATTTGCGTTTTTATTAAATCAGTTTTAAGTATTTTAATGAATATTTTTTTTTTTAGAAAAGAAAGAATTTAATTTACACTTTGCATAAAATAACATTGGATTTAAGTATCTGAATGCAAACTGTTTAAAAAATATTAGATGCATAAAATTAAATACATTCTACAAATAGTACTATAAAGAGAAAAATACATACTACAGATAAAACTACAAAATATAAAATACTTATTCTACAGATAAAACTACAAAATAAAATACTTACTCTACAGATAAAACTAAGCCTATATTTTATTCACAATAAGAAGTATTAGAAAATGATTTAATAAACGATTACTCAGAAAAAAATGTTTACAAAAGCAGAAATATACAGTAAATTATATCTGAAATACAAATAAGAAATAAATATAATTCTTAATTTTCTAAGTCAGCTGTTACATCTGCTACCATAGTAGAGTATTGTTTAGAAAAAATGTTATCATTATGGAAATTCTCAAATGTAATTTTAAAAAAAAGCATTCACGATTGTTGCTGAAAAAATTTTTTTTAATAAAATCGATAAAGCCTAGATTTTCGAAAAAATGTATACCTTATTCAATGTATGTCATTTTTTGTTGTATTGCAACTACACTTTGTACTAACGTATTTTTACCAATTTGGTAAAATTAAAAAACTTCTCCGAAGGTCAATATTGAAACCTTTCTCACGTGCTCGTCTGAACACAATGAAAATAGTTGTGACAAACTTTGGCGACATTTTTATTTGTCTCTTCGTTTGATGAAATTGTGCGATGAAATAATACGTATGTACCGCATATGGCATTATACAAAGATTACTTCATTCACTTAAAATCAATTAAAAAATTTCAAGTGGTGTACTAAAAACCAAAAGAAGGAGGTGTAACATATCATTTGTATTTACTCCGTTAGAGAAGCACGTTTTTTGATTAATCATGATACTAAATTCTTCAAGTGGACTGCTAATAAAAAGTAGAAAATAGAGAAAATATCTTCTAAATGGTCATTGTATCATTAAGTCTTCAATTTTTCACTAAAATTTCAACAAAAAAAAACAAACATACGTACATACATTTAATCGTATGCGTTAATATGTCCAAGAGATCAAACGAAATTAAAGTAATATTTAAAAAAAATCTTAATGATTTTTGTTAAATAAAATTACTCTGTGGTTCTTATTCAAAAAGTATTATAACGTTAATAACGCAATATTCTCTCTGTGTGGAATTTTAAGGGGGTCCGGCACTTCCGGAAAAGCCCTTGTTAAAATACGTAAGTTTATGTGTACCTTTTCTCAGAAATCTTTTTCTACTAATAGATGAAATTTTCACAGTAGGTTATATGTACTATCAATAAGACTTTAAGTGAGGGTTTTGTGCTTTTGTTAAAAATTAAAATAGTTATTAATTTTTTTTAAAAACTGCCAATTTTTTCTTTAAAAATTTAGTTTAAAATACATTATCAAAAGCAGTTCACTAGATATATCTTATTACCTCCATTAAAATCTGTAAATATCTTGAAAGTATGCTCACTGAAAATTTGAGGATCCTACATTAATTACTTTTTGAGAAAAAAGGTGTATAAAGGTAAAAATATTGTATTTTGAGAAAACAGGCTTTAAAGTAAGAATTTGTAATTTGTCAATGAGAGTGGCTTCCTTTAAAAAAATAAATACAAATACTTCTAGTTATCGTATTTCAATATATCATATATCACTTTTTAAGCAGGACTTTTTGCACTTTTAAAAATGTAAAAAAAGTCAAAACCGATAATTTTCAAAAATTCATGTGCCAGACTTCTTAAGGATACTTCATTATGGTCCATTCTATTAACCCCACACTTAAAAGCATTTTTCTTTATTTTTTTAATCAAAATATTTCATTTATATTCCCAAATAGAGCACTAGAAAGGGGATACAAAATATGTATAAATACCAAAACAAAAGTATAAAATATTGCCTGGATTTAACCTTTTTATCTGATGTTCACAGACTTTTTTTTAAAAAATATACAGCTCAAGTGGCTCAGAACGTTTTTTTTTTAAAACATTGTTTTAAAAACACAACCGAGATATCTATCTCGGATTTTATTTTTGAACAAGATCAGATATGGAACAAGAAAAACGAAATGGAATTTTTATCAGCAGTTTTTTACTACAAAGTTCCCCCTTGTTGTTTCCAGAAGAAATATACTTTTTATTGTTAAAAATGTAGAGTCAGATATATGCATGAGCAAAAATAACTTTGTGCACTGGTATTTTCGTTTTTGTTTACATTAAGTAATGAACTCTGGTACAGTTTCTGAAGCAAAACTTTATCCTACCGCAGAACTCAACAAAACATCATTATATTTCCCTTCTCTTCCCATGAGCTACTTAAAGATTCAAAATTTAAATATATTATTCTGTTTTGAAATCCAGCTTTTCGTTTCCTTTTTGCTTGAATCAAGTACGTAAAACGAGAAAACAGAATAAATTTCCGCTTTTAATATCAATAGGAGAGTGTAAAGAAAATTACATTATTTTCGGATATAAATAATATTTGCTACTTTTCTTTTTTATCTTTTGTTTGTATTTGTAGCTAAAATCTAGACCGTTATAGATCGTAGTCTATTTCTGGAATTTTTTCCCTAAGGTATCCATAAAATTTGTGTGTGCGTGTGTTGTTCTTCTTTTACAATATAACATAATTTAACCCTGGTAATTTTACAAAAAAATCGAACTCTACTTAGCGGATTTAGTAAGAAAACACAAAAATATGTGAAAGGTATTAATAAAGGGTGTTTTTTTAGTGGTATAGAACTTTAAATTGCAATAAAACAACGATGAATTATTCAATTGACATGAATTTTTTATTCGAAAGATAATCTTGTGGCATTACATTTTAAATATGATATCTGGCATAGGACTGCCACGGCTGGCTCGGACGTAGTCCAATCTGGACGTCAATTTTCGATTACTTTTTCCAACATTTGTGACCGTATATCGGCAATAACAAGGCGAATGTTGTCTTCCAAATGGTCAAACGTTTGTGGCTTATCCGCATAGACCAATGATTTTACAAAACCCCACAAAAATAGTCTAGCGGTGTTAAATCACAAGATCTTGGAGGCCAATTCACAGGTACAAAACGTGTGAAATTAGGCGGTCACCAAACGTGTCTTGCAATAAATCGATAAATGGCACGAGCTGTGTGACATGTTGCGCCATCTTGTTGGAACCACAGCTCCTGGACATCATGATTGTTCAATTCAGAAATGAAAAAGTTAGTAATCATGACTCTATACCGATCAACATTGACTGTAACGTTGTGGCCTTCATCGTTTTTGAAGAAGTACGGACGAATGACTCCACCAGCCCATAAAGCGCACCAAACAGTCAGTTTTTCTGGATGTAACGGTGTTTCGACATACACTTGTGGATTAGCTTCCTCTAAATGCGGCAGTTTTGTTTGTTGACGTAGCCATTCAACCAGAAGTGCGCTTCATCGCTAAACAAAATTCACTTATGAAAATCGACCATTATTTTCAAAAGAAAATTGCACAATTGGAAAACGTTGTTCAGGCGTGAGTCTATTCATGATGAATTGCCAAACCAAACTGAGAATAAATCACTTGACAGCTGTTAAATCGATCGCCATCGTGGAAAGTAATGCCAACTTAAGCTGCTTGTGTTTTTTCTCTAGTACATTTCCATTATTTTTTTGATATATTTCCAGTACTATTTTTGTGTTCTGTCTACTTCAGCAGAATGTTCTGAGTGTAAAAAAACATATCCCCTCCCCAAACAGAACAGCATTAAAACGCTAAGACAAGAACTTTTGAATATTTGAAAACAATCAAGAGAGTGAAAATGTTTTTTCAAAAATAAGTTAAATATAACTACGAGAGTACAGAATTCATCAAAAATATTGTCAACTATTTCCTAAACAATTTACATGTTATTAAAAGTGATCAATAATTAACCATTTCTATGCCTTGCCAACGTTCCTTCTCGTTGCTTATAATACTGAAAGAAATCCCTATTGAATATATTTGATAAGGGTTCTAAATAAATTGTAAAAATAAATATCTTACCTAAAATTGCATTTGAAAATTCCTTTTAGATCATGATGATTCAGGCACAGAATAAGTGTTATTGAGAGATTCGGGATCAAAATACAGATGTAACTACTGACCTATGCGTAACATAGCAATAAGTATAAAATTGTTTTACTGAAATAATGTAAGCTAACTAAAGTAAAATCTGGCTTATAACGCGCACTTTGAACACAAAAATAAGATTGAATATTAAGGGTGCGTGTTATACGCAGCGTATAGAAGCGATAGCTTTAAAAATAACAAAAACGATGGACATAAAAAAATTTGCTTCTCGATGTATCGAAACACTGTTTATTTAAAAGAAATGACTTGCCTTATGAAAAAGAACAGTTGCAGTTCCAGAAGTATACTATATTTTCAAATGTCTGGGATAATACATCGAATAAATTACTTCAAAACATAAATTATATTCATAAACATATATTAACATATATTAATAGCATATATAAACATATATTAATATTTCAGAGAGGGGATATTTCTTCGTTAAAAAAGCGGATGCGCATTATACGGCGAATATACCTAAACATTACAAGATTTAGCTTGAAAGTATACGTGCGCGTTATACGCCTGATTTTACGGTAATTTAAATTAAATATTACACACACGCGGTAGGAATAACACTAAGGCTATTCTTGTGTTTGTCTTCACTATAACATAAAAAGAATATACAGTTGAACCCGTTTTTATGCTCAGGATAGGAACCGCATAAAAAAGTCTCATTTATAAAAAAAGCTAATTATTTACGAAATTTATGTAAGAATACTTTAAGAAAATTAATAATTAAATATTACTCTTGGAAACATTTTAAAAACATATAGTTTCTCATTGTGTACACGGATAAGTTTCCAAAATGCACATACATAATTCACTGCTACTCATCGTAATCCAAACCCCAGTAATGAGTAAGTTCAAAATCGTTTTCATCACTTGAAGTTACAATTTCAATTGATTTATTTTTAGGCAACACAAAAAGCAAGAGATAAGTTTTTGGTTGTACGTCGGGTGGTCAGTTTTTTGTAAACGTCACGATAACAAGATATACATGATTGAATCTCTTTTTGGAATTGTATACTCCTTTATTAAAATTGGTATATATTGTAGGAAAATGATTTTCAATTTGTTGGAAACCTGGATTAATGCATATTTTCATCCACTCTCAAAGAATCCTGTTCTCATTGTCCGTCTTCATAATCCATCAAGTTACTGATATTGTCATTGTCATTGAAAGTTTCGTCTTCAATCAAGCGCGGGATGGGAGACTTTATAACAAATGAACCAAATGAACATAGCGTCTTGAAGTGTCTACATTTCAGTGACATAACGTACACCCCCGCATAACGTGGAGGAGAGCTCTAGGGGCCTAAGGCTTGACTAACGCTAAATAAGTATTTACTCAATTTATAAAATATTAAAGTCGAAACCTGACTTTCAGGAAGAGGGGGACCCAACATTATCCGTTACGCCACTAGTAAATAGATATAAAACATTACATTGGCGTTAAAGCCATTGAAATTCAAACACCACATAAAAAAAAAAGATCACTCATAAAAAATCGCACAAAAAGGAAATAGCATAAAAAAGACCGCACAAAAACAGGTTCTACTGTATTATTGAAATATATTATTTTTAAAGCCATATTTTTGAGATCGAATGGAATATGTAGTAAATTAAAGTAGAAAATATACTTGAAACTATAAATATATAATATGCATTATTCAATAAAAGCGAGCAATTGATTCACAAATTAGGATATAAATATACATATGTACAGTGGACTCCAAAATTCACTTGCAATTTTCAGTAAAATTATTGCTTTAAACTAATAAAATTTATATCAGAGTTGTAATTTTTTATAAGATCTTTTTTAAAATATAATATAATTATTATGTAAAAGAATTAATTAAAAAAGAGCACTAAAAATTACATCACAAAAGTTTTTAAACTTCGAAAAAAAATCTCAAAGTAACTTTAAAGATTGTATTTTTTCTTTAATTTAATACTTAGTAGGATATATTTTAGCACCCACAATAACTCTTAAACGTCTTGGTATAGATTTCATTAGGTTTTTTTTTTTTTTTTAATTTTTGAATTGATGTTCCTCCATTCTTATATGATTATTGTTTTCATTTCACATTTTGTTTTTATGCCATGTCTTCTTTTTATATTCAAATTCTAACAAAATTTGTTCTACTAGGCTTAAATCAGGTGATTTAGGAGGTGTTTGCATAATTTGGGGACAGTTATAGACACCAGTGGTGTATATTGAAAGCAGTGTGCTTGGCGGTATTATCTTGTTAAAAAAATCGAATCGTATACAATATCAAATTTTGGTAACGTAATTTCAAATTGTTGCTTAAAATATTTTAAAATATCCCATTTTTCACTATACCATTAAACAATACCAAATTACCTAAACTTAAAGAAAATTTGCACACCTACACAAGAACACCTATACCTCCATGCTTCACTGTTCAACTAGATTCTTGGGATTAAGTTTCAGAAAATTCAACATTGAACGCAAATTGGTTCAGATGAGAGAAACTTCAACACTTTTAGTTCTTACGAAAATATAATAATTTGAAGAAGAAAAAAATGAGGAACTTAATCTTAAGAATTTAGTTGGTTTTAGTAATTTTCCGTTAAAGCATCATTTGATTCAGCGAAATCTGTAGCTGTCCCTTGCACCAAAGAATATCCCAATTCCTCAAACCAATCCAGAGGATCCCCTGAGATGACCTTTTAGATATGTGCAGCGGTGTGATATCTATATGAAATTGTGCCAACATCATGCGAAGACGATCGTTTTGGCGTGATCGGTTAAGGCTAAACGGTACCCTTTTTCAAAAAATTTTTGGAGACAGTTACAGTAAAAATAATTGATGTTTTATATTTAGATTATATTATTAAGCTGATTCTGTAAGCAAAAAGTCAATTTGACCAGCCATTATTTTAAAATTTTAAAAAATTAGAATTTTTGAAGTTTTTTTCAAACTCTTATAAAATAATCAATTTTTAATTTTTTTCATAATTTTAAGTTATTTATTATTTTTAGATTATTACAAATAATATTTAGTATGGATTTGAAAATCTATTCGCTTGTTGATTTTTAATAATTATTTTTCTAGAAAACCTGGGAAAAACTAAAATTTTCAAAATATCAGATTTGGCATTTTTAGAAAAATAACTAGAGTTCTCAGTCCTAAATCCATACTAACTTTTATAGAACATACACTTGGGAGTATATACAAAAAAAAATTCAAGGCTCTATCTTGAAAAGGAAAAAAAAAGAAGCCTTAGGGATTAGAAAACACTTATACCTTCAAAATTAAAAGTCTGAGAAAAACGCATTTAAAGTTTGTAATATCATAAAACAAAAACTTATAATGCCCGTAAAACTCTAATTTTTTAATATGTTATTTCCAATGTATGTTCTACATTAAAACACTATTTTTATTAAATATGACTGAAAATTATATTTTTAATTCAAAATATATTTTTGCATAATATTGATAGCAATTGTTAAGACGTTTATTCAGGTTTATCTTAACCTAATATTTCACAAAAGTTTTGAAACACGAAGCATTTATGTACAAAATAATAATGATACTAACTTAAGCTAAAAATAGTCAGGTTTGCTCATAAAAATTTAATTTTTCATTTTTATATTGGGGCAGTTTAGGAAGTTTTAGCTCTTGTCGTACGACTTTAAAATACTAAAATATAGTACTACAATATGTTCAGTATAATATAATTTGGTACATCAAGGAAATATTCAGTTATATCTGCAGCATTTGAATTCAGAATGCTTGTATTCGGAAGTCTAATTGCGGAATCAGTGGAGGACTGATTTTTAGATACATCACTTTCAGTAGTATTCCATCTCTTCGAAATATCGTTTCTCACAGAAATCTAGAACGCATTTGCCATGGCATTTCTCTACAGGGGAAAAAATTAATGATAAAGCTTTTTAAGTTATATAAACTAATTTTAAAGCAAAAATTAGCCATGAAATTAATATTTATTAATTAATTATGAGAACTCAAAAACTCAAAAACATAATCAAGCAGAAATGATTTTAGTAATGAAAATTGGAATTCATAACCATTTCAAACTAAAAGCTCAAAAATAGATTTAATTAATTCAACTTAAGTGTGAAAAATGCTTTAAAAGGAAACCGAAACCAAAACCGTAGCTCATAAAACTTCAAATATCTTATAAACTAATTTGCTAACAGATCTGTGAAATTTCGTGGCAAGCATCTCAATAATATGGGCCACCAAAATATGTAAAGAAATTTTCGGTAAAAATGAAATTTTTAGGGTACTGTGTATTCTTAAGTACTCGCATTTTCCTTCGGAACGGAAGGTACCCAGAATGAACCTTCCCTCATATACGTAAGCCAAATTGCTAGGTATCTCATAAAATTTCACATTATTTTCTTTGCATTCTAAATTTCTTCCACAGTTTAAGATCCGGAAAAAATAAGTTCGGGTAAGACCCTAAAATTAGATCTGACTCCTCTGTTGGAGGTATGGAAAGTAGACTGCCTGTGGAACATTGTAAGCAACTTGCTCCCGAAGTTTTCTCTCACCGTCTGGCTTACCTTAGGGTGTGGGAGGAATGAAAGCAGAAACAGAGAATCACATAATCACAATTATTCATTTAGTCAAACAAACTAACCAACAACAATCTATTCTCAATGTGAATGCCAAATGAGTATCACGGAGAAAGCAATGATTACTAAGCAAATATGCGGAATCAACTTATTTAACTCAATCTAATCTATCGTTCATTACTAACCTCAAATCTACTAATTCAACACAGTAGCAAAACATCACACAATCTTCACCTGCGAAAGTCAACCTTCTTCAATCTTACCTGCGTTGCGAATATAGTTGCCTCCTACCACCTTCTCCAGAATTACAAAACTGACTTTATATAGCCGAACTAATCTGAATATTACGGTTTCTTCTTGAGAGGGATGGCTGTGAAATTAACGACTGCTATACAAAAAGATTCTCAAGAAGATTAGTTGAGAGGACGCGTATAGATTCCTCACAGGTCGAAAGCATTAAATTTTATAAGAAATTGCAAGTGTTCGAACACTGTTATGGTCCACTGTATATATATATATATATATATATATATATATATATATATATATATATATATATATATATATATATATATATATATATATATATATATATATATATATATATGTATATATATATATATGTGTGTGTGTGTATTTTTGATATCGATATATACAGGATTTATTAATACACTTTCAGGACAAATACAGTAACCCCTAGATGATGGGAAGTCGTATAAGAATCCGTGGATGGAAACGCTTTCATGGAGCCGAAGTAATTATAAAAACACAAAAAAAGATAGGACAATAGGAGGAATCATACATAGTACAGTAAAAAATAAAAGGAAAAGAACATTAGAAGGACGATTGGAGAACACATGTCGTTAACATTCATAATCCACCAGACGATCATAAAAGAAATTCTGGCATGACTGAGAGACGATAGCTCGCACACTAATACCGGGATTTCTCTATAGCAGGTCCAGCAAAAGTATCCCGTTGTTTGCCGTTCGCTCACGTTTCTGAATGGCCAAGATGACGTATTCGCTGTGAGACAATTTCTGGTACAAGCTTGCATAGAAGGCGTGGCTATGAGTATGCCTCCTGGGAAACATTGGCCATACAACCACTATGCGGCTCGTCTTTTGCAATCAGCTGCTCAGTATGGCGATGCATATCACTGAGCTTAGCGTTTGGCAAATGTTCTATTCTTCTGCCACTCTAAAAGATTTTTTTGTGTTAAAACATTGTCTCTATAAGCAATTTTTTTAAAAAAAAGCATTTCGTTGAGAAAAGAAGACAAAACCTTGGATAGACCTGAATGCAATGAATATAAATGTGAGTTTTATATATATTTATAAATATATCAGCAATATTACTGAGTCACAAAATAACGAATTGAAAATAGAGGTACAATAGAACGTAAGAAAATTATACAATAGTATTTCAGCGATGCCTCTTTCTGCAAGTCACAAACGACAGACAAAATTAAATCCCTTAACGACTGGCATAAATAGGGATTCCGTTCGTTTCAGTCGTATAAAGTAAGAACGGCGTAGAGCCACTAACTTCTGATATCATCATTCATCACTCCTTGCAGCAAATTAGTGGTCACAGTAGTTTAGTGGTCATCGGTTTGTGCTCAGAGCCGGTGTCTCAGGAATTCAATTCTCAAATAAACTGAAGACAATCCCTGTAAAGGGGCTGGTGCACGTAAAATCTGACAATGCTCAGTCCACCCATCGGGGTGGTGTGATAGTACGGAGAATGAGTGTCAGCTTAGGTGTTGTCATTTTCACTCAAAATTACGAGGTCTGCTGCTAAAACTCACCATGTTTCTTTATAGTGTAACATTTATAAGCAGTCGTCCACTTGAAGACAATTTATTTAATCTTATATTTCAGAAATATTACTCCTTTACTAAATGATTTTGCTTAAAGTATCCGACTACGTTCGAAATCGTGATTTTGCAAAAACGTATAAATGGATAATTTTTATGATATTTCGTGTCACTTAAATTAGAATATGTGCAATATATTAGAATATATTAGAATTAAAAAAATTGTTTTAAGGACATTGTGACAAAACAAATTAATTAAATACAATATTTCGGCAAAAAACTATAAGTTAGAATAATCTTTTTTTCCAAATGTTCTCCTTTTGCGAAAAATGCTTCTATTATAATAATATTTTGCCTGTATATAGCTCTGACATTTCTATATAGATGCTCAATTAGAATTTTTGAGATATATAACTTAGAAGTGGGTTTATTGATATTTTACGACAACAGAGGGAGCAATTTTAAGAAAAAAACGCCAATAATTATTTCAATGGGAGGTAACTCTAAAAATAATGTGAATTTTTCAAAAATTCTAGTTGAGCCCTATGCAGGCAAAAATATTATTATAACGGAACCATTTTTCACAAAAAAGGAGAACATTTGGAAAAAAGATTATTCTAAGTTAATTTTTTGCCAAAATATTATATATAATTAAGTTTTTTTGTCAAAATGTTCTTAAAACAATTTTATGCATGCATTATATTCTGAGGGACACTAAATATCATGAAAATTATCTATTTATGTGCTTTTTAACGTAGTCGGATACCTTAAACTTACATAAACAAAGCATTCCTAAAAAGCAAATTAAAATTATAGCCACAATTCATAACATGAGTAGTTCCTATAAATGAATATTTGATAAGGAATAAATACTTATTGCTTAACGCCCAAACGTCACCATCGTTTTATGTATTCGGTGCAGTTTCGTGAAAGTTTTTAAAAATTAAATTGAGCTGAGGAGTCCACCTTTTTTAATCACATTTATGGTCTCCCAAATTCCGCTTTTGTAAAAGTATTTTTTGTGAACAATGATTTTGATGCTAAGATGTCGTTGATTCCTTGGAGTTTATGCTCAAACCCTCATTACATACGCTTAGTTGAAGGTTATTTCAATATGAATTGATATTTCTAACGATGTTTCTAAAAGGGAAATATGTATGTATTATAAGCCTTCTCACAAACTATGCGCATTTCGCACAATTCTCCTTTACAGTTTAAATCTTACATTAAACATTTTTTATTGCTAAGTAATGGAAAATATTTAAAATAAAATTTCATTTTTTAAAAGTCTGATATCTTTGACTTTTAAATGTGATTTTGAACAGTATGATCTTAATAACAATGAATTTGAACATGCTTGTTGGTTAATGTATCCGACTACGTTCGGAACAGTGATTTTAAAAAAAAAAAGCGCATAAACGGATAGTTTGCATGATATTTAGTGTCGCTTAGATTAGAATAAATGTGTAAAATTGTTTAAGGACATTTTAAATACAAACACTATTTAAATACAATATTTCGGCAAGAAATGAGCTTTAGAATAACCTATTTTTAAAAAGTTCCCTTTTCTGAAAAAATGCTTCTATTATAATAATATTTTTCTGTACATAGCTCAAAACTCTCTACAGAGGCTCAACTATGATTTTTGAAAAAATCACATTATTTTCAGAGCTACAACTGATTGAAATAATTATCGGCGTTTTTTTTTCTTAAAATTTCTCCCCTCTGTTGTCTGTAAAACATAGATAAACCCACTTCTAAGTTATATATTTCAAAAATTATAGTTGAGCCTCTGTACAAAAAGGTCTGAGCTATATACAGGCAACATATTATAATAATAGAAGCATTTTCACAAAAGAATATTTTGAAAATGGTCATTCTGTGTTTTTTGTCATAAGATTAAACTTAAATAAATTTTTTTTTTTGTCATACTATTCTTAAAAACAATTTTATATACATTTTCTAATCTAAGTGACACTAATTATCATAAATATTATCCATTTAAACGCTTTTTGCAAAATCACGGTTCCGTACGTAGTCGGATACCTTATCTAGCAATTTGTTTTAAAACTCATTTTTATATTAAGAAAAATCTTAGGTATTTGCCAAGATAATTTTTGAACTGTTTTTTTTTTTTTTTTTATTAATGTTATACTTTGAAGCTGTACAAAGCCTATTTGCTATTGCAAATTGTAATTTTTAACCACAGTCAAGTGATAAGGATAACATCTCGTTTATACTACATTACCCGTTCTTGTAATAATAATCGATTAATTAGATAATAATAGTAATAAAATTGGTTTAGCCAAACTGGCACAACCAGGTATTCATTTGTTACAAGAATACAAACGAATTGTGATTTTTTATCGTTTAATTAATATCTTTTAAAATAATTGTAAAAAATTAAGAAATTAAATGTTTAAAGAAAGAGATTCATCACACATCTTTTCCCATCTTTTTGGTATCTTCGGCGCGTATTTTTGTTTACCGTTTCTTACAAAGATAGCTTTACATAAATAGATACGTTTGTTTAGGTATGAATTTAAGCACACGCATCTAAAAATAAGCAGGCGTTTCAACAGTAATCTTTAAGAAATTTTTTATTCATTATTTAACAAAAATCAAATATAAAATAATATTTTTTTTTTTAAAAATTAAACTTGATTTATTTTATTATTTATTACAAAATTATGTATTTAATAATAAAATTCGTATATGGTCTATTTCTTTTGTGAATACAACTGTATTAGCCTTGCAAATTATGAATCGAAATGTAAATTTGAAAAAAAAGATCTTATTCGGGTAAAAAAAGTGTTTATACTTGAAAAACCCGTGCTCGACGCCGGGCTGAACAGAGGGAAAAAAAAAGAAAAATGGAAAGAACAAACTCTTACAAAAGAAAAAGCGTGTCTGACAACAAAAGAAGTGGTATAAATTATGGAAAAGGAATTGAAAGACAAAAATACAGATAGATCACTCCACAACGTGCATCACTGGTCACTGGTAATTATTAAACTTGTTCTTAGTTTAGCACTGTTAAATTGATTTGAAACCCATTATGCAGTACTGATACATTTATAAGTGTAAATCTGTATTTTATGATGTCAGAATGTATTTTGTTTTGCTTCCTTGCAGTAAATTATTATTTTTTTTTGAAAAAAAATGTTTTGGTTTTCGACTTTTTGATCTACTCGCGCCACACAGTTTGAGGAACACTAATTTAGTCTCTACATCAAAAGAAACCCGGAGATATTTATACGGCATATTATTATATAACAGGGAATATAGTTCATCCCGGAATATTAGTATTATCATGTAAAAAAAGATATTTAAGTATAATTTTTCTAATTGATTTTGTTCAATGAATCTTCATGATTAAAAATGTAATTTTATAATCATATGTAATTAAATAAAATTGGAAAGAAACTTACAGAATTTTCTTAACTCAATGATAGTTCCTACGTGAAGTATTAAGATAAAAATAGTCTTAAATTAAGTAGGTTCAGCAATTAATAAATACATGATACATTGAGCAAATATACTCTCTTCTCTTTTTGTGTGTAATGCTCAGGATACATAAAAAAGTTTCTTGAGAAGAATAGCGATAACATAAGAAGCGCTACAGTATCCCTCTTATTTACTGCATCTGAAATTGTAATAATAAAAGGTGTTTTTACAACAATACATCCAGCAATAGTATGATTTTTTATTGATTCTCAGCAGTCTTTGTTGAGATATGTACCCAAATAGGTCACTTCGGTGGTAAGATTATTAATGTAGCACTTTAATCTCCATAAACTAATTAAGTTCTACCCTATAATATAAACTTTACCCCCTCCCCAAATTGCAACACACAATAACAATATAAAACTGTTCGTTAAGGTATGCGACCACGTTCGAAACCGTAGATTTTTAAAAAAGCGCATAAATGGATACTTTTCCGATATTTAGTGTCACTGAGATTAAGAATACATGCATAAAAATTGTTTTAAGGACATTTTGACAAAAAAAATATATTTAAATATAATATTTTGGCAAAAAATTAGCTTAGAATAATCTTCTTTCAAAATGTTCTCCTTTTGTAGAAAAATGCTTCTATTATAATAATAATTTGCTCTGTATATAGCTGAGACCTCTGTTCAGAGGCTCAACTAAAAGTTTTGAAATACGTAAGTTAGAAGAAGATTTATCCATATTTTACGATAAGAAAGAGGAGAAATTTTGAAGAAAAACGCCAGTAATTTTTTAATAGGTTGTAACTTTGAAAATAATGTGAACTTTTCAAGCATCATAGTTGAGCCTCTGTAGGGAGGTCACGAGGCTATATACAGGAAAAATATTATTATAATAGAAGCGATTTTCTTTTCTCAAAAGGAGAACATTTGGAAAAAGCGATTATTCTAAGTTAATTTTTTGCCAAAAATATTATACTTAAATAATTGTTGTTTGTCAAAATGTCCTTAAACAACTTTGCTGCATATATTTCAATCTAAGTGGACATTAAATATCGTTTTTGTGTAAATTTTCCATTTATGCGCTTTTCGCGATTTCAAATCACGTTTCGAATGTAGATACTTTAAAAGAACAAGCGATGAGGCTTATTTTTTTATATATTTTTAAAATAAATATTTTGTTGTATTTTCCTTTATTTATGTATTGAAAGATAATAGATCAGTACGCTTACGCATGAAATTGATGAAAAACCCATCAGAGACAAAATAATTGATTTATTTAATTAATACCGATTAATGATTTAAATCCCAGGGGTGTCTCAATCAAGCGGGTCGCCAGTACGTAAGTAGCGGCCCACCGATTTGTTTAATTTTTTTTTTTTAAATAATCAGGGTTTTAAAGTTTTTTTTTTCATTTTTGAAATTTATTTTGGAGGGTAAGTTTATAAACATGTATATAAATCTACAATGTGTTTGCCTCGTTACCCGTTCTTGTTTTTAAAATAAATAATTTTTTGATAATAGAAATGTCCTTTATATTAAAAATAGATTTATAGTTTTAATCAAGCAGTTTCATCCGCTCCTTCTCTAATAAACCCGAATTTCTCTCTCTCTCTCTCTCTCATTAATATGTGTATATCTTTTTACTATCGATGGTACGCTGATTCTCTGTGTGTGTGACTCTCATTTCTCTCTCTTCTTTTCTGGTTGGAGTGCCGAAAATCTAGAGGCAGTCTCGTGAGATAAGTTTTTAAAGATTAAAAAGAAATATTCACGGTTGAGTTAGGATAAAGGGCAACGTATATTTAATCATTTGCGAATGGCAGCAAAATCAAATTTCAATGATGAGTTATGAAATATCAATTCATAAGGAAAACCGTAATTGTCAAGAAAGAGACAACTGTAATATTTTTAACATTATTTTGTTAGTGATCATTGCATTGTTGCATTATAAGTAAACATTATTATATTATATATGCCTACATGAAAAATAATAAAAAAACAACGATAACTCATTCTGTTTTAAGTTTTTACTCAATAATTTTTTTTTTTTTTTGTTTCTAAAATCTGATATAAGGTACACATACTTTTATGTGCGGCCCGCGAGATTATAACGGTGATTTTTTCCGAAGTCGCTCGCTAGGTCATTTTGTGTTGGACACCCCTGATTTAAATGGTGTTGCTCCTTTAGCGCCTTTTGCAATCACAGCAAAACTAAATATTTTAACTAAATGCACCCGGAAGAAAGACGTCCCAGAACATATAAATAATGG
>BMAU01013992.1:0-12888 GCA_019973935.1 Trichonephila clavipes
CTTCCTTTTAAATTAGAAAACCCGTTTGTCATTGTTCAGTGTAATAAGTACGAAAGTATATTAATAATAGTTTAGTAACTTATTTTTTTAAATTCCACTGTTTTGTAAATCAATTAAACTCAATTTTACTTATATTTTCCAAACAAGTAGCTTCGGAAACACATATAAGCAAAATGTTTGAAATATAATTTCCAAGAATATTTAATTAGTATCATTAAGCTCTGTAGAAAATTGGACATTTAATAAGGATGAATGATCTACGAAGAATGAGGCATCGGACTTTGTATGGGGAACATTGATATTTTTTTCTCATTTTTTAGATTCGAGATAAAAAAAAATCTTACATAATTTATACATTTTAATTTAAATCTTCATTACCTTAAATATTAATTAAAGTGAGCTTATTCTTTTAATGCATGGATTCTTCTATAAAAAGCTCTTTCCTGAAATTAAAATAATCACTATGATTATAGCTTATAGTTATGTCTGAGTGAAGTTATTTAAATATTAAATTTCGCTAACTTCTCCACCAGAATTTTAAAATGAATTGGAGAACAAGCTCCATTTACTGTTTTATATAATTGTGACTGTATTTTAATTACAGTAACTATTTCTGCAAATGTTTTTGAAAGCTTAAATAAAGATAAATAAACAACAGCAACAAAAATATTATGCGCAGCTCAAATTTTTCACTAACGATATACTTAAAGAAGTTCAGAAGTTGCAAGACATTTAAATAAGAACTTTCTTTTACTTAAGTATATTCATGTGCATATTTATACTAACTATTTAGTTTCAGAATAAATGTATACTAGACGTTAAATATGACCAAACACAAATAGTTTTTGATAAGTGTAGTTACCATGTTATTAAATATATTTTATTGTAGAAAGAATTACACATACGTAGTTTGACAAAGTTAAATTATAAATATAGCCATTTATATATATAAATCCATTAATTAAGCTCTAAATTGTTAAAAGTCTAACTTAAATTTAAACTATAAATAAAAGAAGAATAAAATAGTATTAAATTATATATCAGCTAACTCTTTAACTCAGGAACGATAGTGTGTGCGTTTTAGGGAGAAAATACATGACAAAAACAAGTCCTACTGGGAAAAATTGATAGAAAAATAAGAGGAAAGGAATTATTAATTTCTAAAATGTTGTGCTTAAATGCTATTGGTTAAACCAGCGTTTCTCAAACTGTATGGCGCGACGAGGGGGACGCGAGAATATTGAAAAGTCGAAAACAAAAGTTATGCAAAAATTTATTAATTTATTGAAAGAAAACAAACAAAATACATTCTGATATAATAAAAAAATACACGCTTACAATGATATAATACACTTATAAATGTATTAGGACTGCACAATGTATTTTATAAATAGTTTAACAATAGTAAAGTTAAAAACAAGTTTAATAATTACCAGTGAGCCCATGAGTTTGTCAGACATAAAATTATATACTAAAGTTACCGTTTATCTTGATAATTTGTAAGTTATATAATTAATCCCATAACACTACAATGACTGAAATTTAGTATATAACTATATTGCCCAAAAGCAGTCAAAATGACTACATTGTGAAACAACAACTAATGTGTAAAAAATTGTTTAAAATAAATTTTAATATTTTTTATTATTATTTACATTCGCATAACCAATTATTAGTAAATTTTAACAATAAAAAAAATGTCCTTACTCGGGAAAAAAATTTATTCTAAAAAAGACTAAGAAATTGTGTCATTATATATGTAATTGTATTTCTAATTGAAATTTAAAAGTAGTCAAAATGACTTCCTTGGGCAATCTCGTGTTAACTATCACTTAAAAGTTAAGCGATTCACTCTCCAATGCTAATGTTTTTACGTAGGTCTGCGTATGTGATGTATTGAGGGAGGAGGTGGAGAGAAAAGGAATAAATAAAGAAATTCTTTAAAATAAGTAAACCCTTCGCAAACAATGTAAAGGCTTTTTTATTACATTCCAAAGCCTTTGAAACAATTTTATGGATAGCAGTGCGCTGAAAATATCGTACTTCGGAAAGACGTATATTTACGTCAGGGCAATGAATGCCTTGACTGAGCTAGACGTGTATATGTGCCGGTCGCCCTTAAGAGGTTCGAGTCGTATTGTAGCTTTTGCGCGTCAAAGTATAGTATATTGAGTTTAATACATTGTAATTTTATGGAAGGAGGCTTGAGTATTTGTATATTGGGTCGTAAATATTGAAAGTTTGAGCAGCACTGTTTTAATCTCTTGGCATATTTAAGTTGATTCATTGTTTCATTTTAAGGATCTGAAATAAAACTGACTGCTGTGAGGTTGAGCCATGTTTATATTTTCATTACTTTTGTGTGTTCTTATATCTTGTTATATTTTTTTTTAAATCTGGGAATCATGTGTTATGTTCCAAATATTTATAGGAATAAATAAAAAAATATATTAAATTATTTTTAATGCATACTAATTTGCTAATTGAACAACATATTTCACTTTCCTTTACCTTATAGTACAATAATCATTATAAAGGAACTTATCATTTTAAATACTGATTTTAAATTAGTTATAATTCTTATTTATTTTTTTTTAATTATAGTTGAATCCGTTTTCCCTAATAAAGTAGAAATCTGCTTTTTCATTTAAATGCTAGAATTGTCTTTTCATGATATTAAACAGTGGTTGTATTTTTAGTCTAGTTTCAAATCTAACCAGTGAAATTAAACAGAGTGCAGAAACTGCATACAGAGCACTACATTTAAAAAGTAATATAGAAAAAAAATGAAGGCAACTACTACTTAGAACAATAAAGAAATTTTTTATTTTAGCTACTTCTTATTAACAAGTTGCAATTAATATAAATATGTATACGCATAGAACAGAATCACAACATTAAGTGGTAATTAATTTTTATTCATTATCTTTAAAGTATTGTATTTTGTCATCCATAACAATCGTGTACATAAAATTTCAGTTCAACTGAATGTTTTAAGAGATGAGAAAAAATCTTTTAAGGTCTTGAAAAAAAATTATACCAACGTGGCTGTACTTGTAATTATTTGAATAATTAGTTTTAATGAATTAATTTTATTATTATAGTTAAATTACTGTATTGTCATCCAAACTAATCATTCATTAAAAAGTTCAGTTCAATTGAGTGCTTTAAAATGTTTTTAATTAACCATTGGAAATTCAACGATAAATAAATAGATATAAAAAGAGGTGAGCTGATAGAAGGAATTGAAAAAAAATACTATACAAATTATTATGTAAACGCATTTTTTCTTCAAATAAAATCTAATATTGGCGTGAAGTTAAAATACCTTCATGCTTTCGAGGTAGCGTCTTCAGCTGGAAGTCAAAAGGTTACAAGTTCGAATCCAGACAACTAGTTACTTATGCAAAAGAACCGTTTTTTTTTTCAATTTATTATTTATCTCTTTCCATGTTCTGAATATTTCTTGGACTTTCTTTGGTTTTCTCAGAAAGTGCTTGTGGAATTTTCCCTTCGACTACGAAAGCTCGTTTTGATTCGGTATTTGTATGTTCCGATTTAAAGCACACCTTGATTGTGTTTTGTGTTTAATAACTCTGGGAACGGCAACTGATACGCAATTACATGGTGCCTTATGGTTAAGACCTGCTAACCACACATCTAAGGAAGGAAAAAAAATATTAAAAGAGAATAATTATTTAAAAATTTAAACAGAAAGCAAAGAGCTATCCAAATTTAAATGACTGTCTTCCTTATTCCTCACCATCTTAATGATCACGGTATCCTAGTGGCCTAATTCGTGGCCGGCAAAGACGAGTCGCGAGTTTGCGTCCCGACACTACTGAAAACCCGGCGTGTAGAAAGGATTATGCACGTTAAACTAGCTGGGGTTCAAAATCCTCACATCAACATGGTGTGGTAAGTGGAAGATTGTGGTCCTGGCTCGGGTGTCGTCCTCGTCACTTAACATGGTTTAAAATTATTAGGTCCGTCGTCAATAGCTCTCCTTTTGTTTTTAACTGCAACGTCAGTAAACACTTTTTCACCCGTCTTCTCTTCAGTTGTGTTTCATCTTGCCCCAATAAAAGGTTATTTATAATTCCCCCAAAGGTTCATGGGCTTTGTAATAAAACACTAAGGAGAATAAAGCAAAAAAGGAACATATGGAATATTGCATAAACAATTCAAAATATATTTGCATAACTTGCAAGCATTCTGTCTGTGAATGTCGCAGGAAAATGATGAAATTAGGAATTTCATCCAATTCCTAAGGAAGATGATCAAATCAAGCAACATGTTAAAATAACGTCTCTTTCAGGTCATTTCTTTACTTAAGTAACTGATTTGATCAAGTACTCGAACTGTTTTATTGAAATGATGAAGTGTACAAGTCAGCATTTGTAGAGCTCTGTTTTCGCTTGTTGCCACTCTATTTTATCTCCCACTTTCCTCGTCCGTGCAGTGCAGAGCTTCTGAGGAGACGCACCAAAACAAACTGGCATAAATATATTTTTTTTAGTTTAATTTACTTACATTATTCGCGTTATTATCTTTCAATTGACATATCACTTTTGTATACCTGAAAATTAGGAACTGGATAAAACTTAAACTGAAAAATGTAAGCAAATTAGGGCAATCGACCACGTTCTCTTTATAGATAAAATATAGTTTTTTAATAATAAAAAAGCTATTTTAACATGGAAATAATAACTGAAAAAAGGTGTTACAAATACAATAGGACTTTTCTGAAATAATACATTAATGTATAATTTTAAAAAATAAAAATGTTGAATTTCTGTAACAAATATCCTATTTTTTTAAGAAAAAAAAACCGCATTATTATCTAATTATTTTGTTAATTAATTTCGTATACATAATTTGTAATTCAATGATTATTGTTGTGTTAACTACTCTACTTTTAACAATGAACCATATTTGCTCTATTAAGTTTTCTATCAATGTACATACATAGACTAAGACGGGCAACCATTTCATCGGTTATAAAAAGTATCTCGACAATGCACGTTCCATTGCTTTCTCCCCACGCACTGGCATGACGCACTCAATAGAAGACGAAACTTTCAATGACAGTGACATTATCTATAATTTGATAGTTTATGAAGACATGAATGAAAAACCGGATCTTTTGAGAGCAGATATAATATATTCTGATATTCAGCTTTCAAACAAATTGAAAAATAATTTTCTTAAAATAGATACCAACTTCGAAAGAAGGATGAAATTTCGAAATGAGCTTTGGTCATGCATGTAATGTTATCATGTCTTTCTCAAGCAACTGACCAACCGACCATCGTCGCAAAAACTTGTCGTTTACTATATGTTGCCAAAAAATAAACCAATTGAAATTGTATCTTCGACTGACGAAAGCAATTTTGAACTAATTCATCACGAGAAGATATGCGCTTTGGATTATGATGAGCCGCAGTGAATTATACGAGCATTTTGAAAATTTCTCCATGTATACAATGATAAATTAAATGTTTTAGAAATATTTCCATGTGGAATTTAATTATTTATTTCGTTTGGAAGTACTTTATCATAAAATTTGTAAATAATTGACGTATTTCTTAAGTGCGACTTTTTTGAAGCAGTCTCTCTCCACTGGATATAAAAAGTTTTCTGTAGTACAAGGGCTATTCAGAAAGTAAGGAACGTTTAAGTCTGACGTCGCTAGGCGCACACCGATCACGTACATTTTGGTGTCTGAGTGCTCGGCATCTCAGTCGGCGCCCAGCCATCACAACGGGAACATATTAGCGTTGCCCGTTTATTCCATATTCGAATTTAAAATGTGCGCTACAATTGAAAATCCCGCCAGTTGTGAGATGCAGTCTGTGACATGGTTTTTGTTGGCAAGAAGCCTAAAACCTATTGAAATTAATCGGCAAGTGTGTGAAGTGTACGGAAATAATGTAATAAATGAAAGTCCACACAATCCTAAAATGGTGCATTCAGTTTAAAAATGGCCGAATTAACGTTCACGATGAAGAAAAGAGTGGACGCCCTAGCATTGTGACTTACGAACTGGTCGCTAAAGTTCATGAAACGATTCGAGAAAACTGCCGTTTCACAATTACGGAGCTTTCTCTTAGTTTTCCACAAGTTTTACGGACTTTGTTTGAAATTCTCACACAAGAGCTAGGCTATCGCAAATTTTGTGCAAGATGGGTCCCGAAATTGTGTGCTTTCAGACCACCATAAAGGTCAGCGAATAGGGGCAGCTTTGACATTTCTGAAGACAGACATGGTGATTCATTACTGGATCGAATCGTAACTGGTGACGAGACGTGGGTGAGACACGTGAATTGCGAGACAAAATTACAGTCCATGCAGTGGGGTCACACAAGTTTCCCCAAAAGACCAAGAAAATGTTCGCAAATTCTGTCAGCTCGAACGTGGGGCTACAATAAACTCTGAGTGGTACTGTCAAACTTTGCGCAACCGTAGGAGAGCAGTTCAAAACAAGCGCCGAGGAAAGTTGACGCCCAAAATTTTGTTTTTGCACGACAATACCCAACCTCACACGGCAAACTGCATTCAAGAACTCCTTAATTCATTCAAATGGGAGGCTTTTCCTCATCCGCCTTATAGTCTCGATTTTACACCTAGTGATTTTCACTTGTTTTCAAGAATGAAGTACTGGCTAGCAACACAGCGCTTTGACGACGACAAGGAGCTGCGGGTGCGTGTCACTGAGTGGCTGAGATTGCAGGCGTCAGAATTCTATGACAAATGAATTTCAAAGCTTGTCCATCGCTATTATAAATGCCTCCATTTGTTTGGTGACTATGTAGAAAAGTAGAATTTTAGTCGCTCTTTCTGATGTACATAATATTTTCTCTCTCTCTCTCTTGTACTTAGTTTCTTTTTAATTCCAAAACGTTCCTTACTTTCTGAATAGCCCTCGTATGTCGACAAAGCTTTTTGTTATATGCAAATATTTATGAAATATTTTCAAATATTTTTTGTGCGATTTCTTTTATACGGTGCCTATCTACCGCACAAAAACAGGTTTTACTGCATGCCGTGCGACCAAGGTTTCACATAGATATAAACAGGTAAAATCTCTCTCTATATATAAATGGATGTCTGTATATATGAAACCGCATCCCTCCAACACCGTTCAGCCCGTGATGGGCTTCATAGTGATTATGAAAATGGGCATGCATATGTACTTTTTTTTGTGGAGAAGACCTTTGTGCTATCCTCCTTGTGGCATATTCCCATCAGATGGCACTGCAGCATATGAACTTCTACAACGTTCAATCAATCGCCAAGTTGTCAACAAGTTCGCCAAAAATGATATCAACTTGGCTCTATCGCCAACATATCGCTGTGTTTCTTTTGAATCGCCATTATAATGTAAGGAATGGTGTTGTTTGCAATTATTACAAATTCAACATAATATAAATGTATCGGAAATAATATTAACGTATTACACTTCCAGATATAAATTATTTTCACTATTTTAAGCGTTCATGACACAAAATGTGTAATTATGTGTGACTCTTGCTGAGCAGAGATCAGCTTAGGAAGGTGTTCTCCAAAATCGATCAACAAAAGAATTACACAGCTCATTATAAATTTAAAAAAAACCTTTTTATCAGCTATTAAATCTACAGACTTAAAATTTAATAACTATGTTTTTTTTGTTCAACTGAGATATGCAAGAAGCCTTTTATTTGTTTAATTTGCAATTCTAGTAAAACTAACTCATTAAAAACTTCTTTATTCTTCAATCTGTATTGTTTAATTTTTTAATTCTCCCGTGCGAAGAACGGGTATACCAACTAGTACGTAAATACAACTGAAATTCTCTTGGTATTCGTTCATATGTGCTTTGTTGCTAAATTCGTGTTAGATCCTTTTTTATGGCACTTCGAAACTTTAGAGGGAATTATGATAAGTAATGCATAATAAAAATTTTAAAATATCACAGAAGACATAGAAGATAGTAAAACTAAAATAAATAGCGAAAATTATCCAAAGTTATTTTTCAGTTATTTTACAACGACATTAAAACAAACAAATATCTATGATTTTTTTTTTAGTTTTATCCTTAAGTTACAAGCTAAAAGTATTTTAATCCTTAAGAAAACATTGATGCACACAAATGCCTTCTGGTAATAGATATCGATTTGAAGTAGACATAAAGAACTATCGACTTCGAGTAAAATATCCTGCCAGTACCATCCAGAATAAAGAGCGAAAGAGCTTCTCGTAAAAAGGTCACGGCATTTGTTTTCTGATCCGATTGAATAAAAGTGGGCTCTTAGGTACGGAGAACAATACATGACCTCTACTTTCAATGAATACCAATAAGGGTCCCTCAAGGACACAATAGCCATTCTTACAGCATGGAAAATTGGATCTAAAATACCTTAGGTAAGTACTTTTATACGTCGTTTTCAAATCGAATATTGTTATAAGCTTTGATTTTGTAAGAATTTGTCTGGAAGTATATAAGAGTTAATAATTAAAAATAAAATAAAATATGTGTATCTTACTAAGGTATCCGACTACGTTCGGAATCGTGATTTTAAAAAAAAGCGCATAAATGGATAATTTTCATGCTGTTTAGTGTCACTCAAATTAGAATATAACCATAAAATTGTTTTAAGAACATTTTGACAAAAAAAATTTATTTAAATACAATATTTTGGCAAAAAACCAACTTAGAATAATCTTTTTTCAAAATGTTCTCCTTTTGTGAAACGTGCTTCTATTGTAATAAAATGTTGTCTTTATATAGCTCAGTCTTCTCTACAGAGGCTCAACTAGAATTTTATACATGTATTCTAATCTAAGTGACACTAAATATCATGAAAATTATCCATTGATGTGCTTTTGCAAAATCACGGTTCCAAACGTAGTCGGATACCTTAACATTTATGTGCGTCCGCATATATTTTGTGCGCTTATGTTAATTTTTATGCTCTTACCAGAAACAAATGTAAATTTTTAAAAAAATATGTGAAAATCAATGCTAAAACTATTTTATCGTTCTCTTTACGTTGATAGAAAACTAGTAAAATAATATGCTGCACGCACACACACAAATATATATATATATATATATATATATATATATATATATATATATATATATATATATATATATATATATATTTAAATATATAAAAACAATCACAATTATCAATTTAAAAATTGAAATATATGAATCCTAAAATACCAAAACACTTCAGAATATCAATGGCGAATATAAAAGATAATGTTCCATCATTTTCAAACAAAATTAAAAAATTATAAAATAAAATAAACATTTATAAAATATCCAAGTGAAATCTCGGACTTAGGACCGATAAGTGGGGTTAAACTAGTTTGATGGCGCCAACCTTCCCCCTATTGCAACTTGGTAAGTTAATTGGAAAATTTTCAAATTTCAGAAGAAAAAAAAATTAAAAATTAAAAAGTTAAAATTAAACCATTATACTTTAAATTAAAAAGTTAAAATTAAATCATTATACTTGAAAAATAAAACTATTCGCCATCACATTCCGAAAGATATTGCAATATTAAAATTTAAAAACAATTTAGTGCATAATATAAGTGAACCTTCAAACTCCCAAGATGATGCACCCATCTTTAAAATAGTTGTAAAGGTAGAAAAAATAAATTCCAGATCCGAAAGTTCAAATCAAAAAATATTTGAGATCCGAAAGTTCAAATGAAAAATTATCTAAAATCAAAAAGTTCAAATTAAAAAATTCGAAAGTTGAAGTTAAAAAATCTGAAAAACCAAGTTAAAAAATCTGAAAGTTCAATCTAAAAAATTCGAAAGTTCAAGCTAAAAAATCCGAAAGTTCAAACTAAAAATTTTTAAAAACCGAATGTTCACATTAAAAACAGAGTATATTCACAAATGAATAGAGTAAATCATTAAGGGGTCACAGGGGTGTTGAAAATGTTTCGAGAGCACAAAATACAAACAATTTTCGACTAGAAATAATTCTTTGAGATTAAAATGAAATAATTTGATTCTTTTACACATTTCTTATAAAGGAATAAAGTTTCAAAAAAAGTATAAAATACCTAAAATATAATCATAATTTTAAAAATAATAAGCACATAAAAATAAGAAAAAAATTTTGTAAGAAACAAATAGCGAGTTTTACGACGCGCATGATATTTTCTGCAATAATAATTCTAATTACTAGCAATAAGTTTTATTTATAAAGTCAAATACATCCTTATTACATGCTAGCTTATCTTATAAAAATAAAATAAAAATAATATTTTTAAAAATAAAAATACATTTTTTTAAATTTTTTTTTAAAAATTCAATTTTTGTTGAAATATTTCAAAAAATTAAAAATTTATAATGCTATAAATAGCTAGGATTTGAAGATTATGATAGAATTTATAATTCTGTAAAGTTTTATACATCAAAGTATGATAGTTTTTGAAACGCAATGCGCGTAATTGAAAAAAAAAACACAAACTGAGAAAAAGGGCTTTAAAGTTTTAAAATTGAATTTGAGAAAATAAACCTTAAACCTTACACGCTAAATTCTCCAGGATAATAAGACATACCTTCCTGTTCCTGAAACAGCTCAATTTCTTTACTCTGTTTAATTTTCTTGGCTCTGCGAGCTTCAAAAGATGACTCTAACAGCCTCTGTCTTGACGTAAAGATTCGACGATTGTCACGTTCAGCCAGAGACACACAAAAGTTTCTGTTAATTTCCAAGCCAAATTTCTCTAAAATAGTAATAAGTATTTGATTTCCATCATTAAAAACACTGGTTTCTAGATTTGCAGCAATCTCTGCAATCTGAAGCCTAGAACCAATCGTCTTAGGACAAAACTTCCAAATTAATGAATTTAAACTTTCATTAGGATTCTGTGTCTTACCTCCTAAACATTTCTTCAGGAGTGCCGGATGAGATAAGTCTGCAAATACAGGCTTAATTACATCTCGAACAGCTTTAGCAACTGAGGGTTTGTGTTTATAATTTTGTAAATTATTATTAATTGCGGCATTATACTTACACCATGTATTTGGATTTGTAGGACAAAACCAGTGCATCGGTTCATCATCAGTGCTGCAAGAATGACCCCAAACAGCCCAAATGGCTTTCCGCATTTCCTTTACACTAGTAGAATTGCATCGAATAGCATTACCATAGTAATGCGCAAGTTTATCAATTAAACTATCTGTTAACCTACCTTTACCGCCAATAGTTTTACCATCAGATAATTCCTTTTACTATATACTAATTTAAGCTTCATAAGTCTTGTACCCATTCTCTTTTGCACATGGCCTACACATTCTATTTTCTGAATAAGATAGTCATCGCCGTATGGCTTGTTTTCAGAAAGGGCATTGAATGTTTTTGTGTCGCCATCTCCTATGTAGTTCGAATATTTCAGGTTGTGAAGCTTTTCTGATCGATTAAAAATCCTCAACATCCCGTCAACCTCCATCTTACCAGCAGAGCCAGAATAATTTTTTCTACATGAAATCTTATGTGCTCTTTGCAATTTTATTGTACTTGATACCAAATTTTACCCCTTTATAACTGTCGCATCCTTTGCAAAATGAGGACAACACTTCCCTATCGAAAACCTTACCTGTTTCGGCCCCTATTACACAGTACATACCCAATCAACGATGAATGTCCTCTCGTCTTCCAGGTACCATCACCACTTACCGTTAAAGGTTATCAGGTGACGAAGAATATTCTTCGACAGCTGCCATTTTCATGCTTTCTTCAGCGACTTCCTTCATAACACGTGAAAGTTTATTATTAATAACATCATGTGATTTTTGTTCAACAGGATTAGGAAGACTCATTACAGCACAAAGGTTTTTAATGACTCTAAACCTTGGCCTATGAATCTCATTGCTAAAATAGATCTTCTGTTAATTTCTGGAGCATTATTTTTTATTCCAAGTGTTTTCACAGCTTGAAAAAGTACAAACACTCCCAGTTTTTACAACGTATTTCAAAATTCGAACATAAACCACGAGTGGACTTTTCATTAATTGTTAATGGTTTATGACATTTTAAACAACATGATACTGATAAAATAGAGCTAAAAGTTGAAATAAAATCAAAAATACGATATCCTTTGAAGTTTCACTTACCTTAACAAGATTTGACTTTAATGAAGTCTGATATCCTGAGATTTTATTACTGGAAGCACACATTTTTTATCTCTCCTTTCTGCAACATATGTATGAGAACATACCTTCATGATTTGGTTCCCTCTAAATCTTCTTTTCTTAGGACGAAGGTCTACGATGAGTATTTTCCATTTCAATCGAGAATTTTCAATTTTGATAAACGGTTTTAAACAACGTTGTTTTGAATTTCGATAAGTTATTTCAAACAAACGTGCTAGCATTACCAAAACAGAATCAAAACACATTAAAAAGTGTGTGTTGAGTTGCAAGCTTCCTTCTCAATTAAGCAAGTGTTTAAAATATTTCATGAGGCTTTTTAAAAACAGAAAAATAAAACGTATGTGGAAATAAAAAAAAAGTGGGTGCGGCATTTAGCCATTTAAACATTGTTATTACTAAATTGCTGTTTGGAATTTTTCGAATAACTTTCGAAGTTTTTGTAGTACTATCACGTGGTTGGTATCAAAATGTTCAAAAGAAAATGAGGAACAACATATATTTTTCGAAAATTCGAAAAAATAGAAGATTAACACCCCTGTGACCCCTTAAAGCCTCACCAAACAGTATCCCATCAAGAATATGATCCTATATATATATATATATATATATATATATATATATATATATATATATATATATATATATATATATATATATATATTATATTTATATATATATATATTTATATATATATATATAGATATATAGATATAGTA
>BMAU01013998.1:0-10422 GCA_019973935.1 Trichonephila clavipes
TTAAAAACATTGTAAATGAAGAATAAGAAACAAAAAAATTTTGTGTGAAAAATTTTTTAAATGAAAAAGGAAAACGATAGTTAAAACTGTCCTTTACAAGTAAAAAAAAAAAAAAAAAAAAATTTTTTTTTTTTTTTTTTAGTATATATTAAAACTTTTACTCTTTACGATTGTCTTGAGAGTTTTTCCACACTCTAGGTTTGACTGTTCATCCATGGTGATCGTGCATCCCTGTTGGTACTGTGACGTAGTATAGTTTAAAACTTTTTACTCTTCACGATTGTCTTGAGAGTTTTTCCACACTCTAGGTTTGACTGCTCATCCATTTTCCATCCATGTTGATACTGTGACGTAGTACAGATTAAAACTTTTTACTCTTCACGATTGTCTCAAGAGCCACACTCATCCATGGTCCATCCATGTTGGTACTGTGACGTAGTATAGTTTAAACCTTTCTACTCTTCACGATTGTCTCAAGAGCCACACTCAAGGTTTGATCGCGCCTCCATGGTCCATCCATGGTGACGTAGTATCGTTTAAAACTCCCCAGATTTTTTCCACACTCAACGTTTGACCGCTCCTCCCTGGTCCATCCATGGTGTGACGGACGCATGCTTCCTGCCTTCGCATCCTGTTTGAAACGTATAAAAGCGAGAGGTGCTTTCAACACTTTGTCATGGACCCGATTGATGCCTTCCCCGAGCACCTTTCTACCACGGTGGTGCCCGTGACGCTGCCCGATAAACCCGATGCATTGGAATATGCTGCTCGGCAGGGCCAAGTCCGAGCGGGTATCATCTACCAAGAGCCCACCGCCAAAAGAGTGTTTGTTCTGTTTTGTAAAGACCATTGGCATCAAAAAAGACGTGGTTGGACAATTTCAAACGGGCCATCATGGAGGCAAAGCATGTCAATTTAGACCCAACGACGTGATGTGGGAAAAAACATCCAAAGGCCTGTTGAGAAATCCAGACAGACTGCTCAAAAATACCGACACGAGAATGGTTTACATTTACAACAACCTATTTTTTGCCAAAAAGATTTTTACCTTTGGCTTGCGAACGGTGACATCCGGAGAGATTCACTTGATTCAAACGACGCATGTACCCATGTTGATCTATGAATTGCCAGCCTCCAGTCTCAAGTGCCGAGCCCACCCCAATGTGATTCGGAGAAGTTTTGAGCCCCATGATCAAATGCTCTACCATCGAACCATCTTGGAGCCCCACACGGCGTATCCGATCCCAGCTGGAACACACTACATTGTGTTGACGGTTCAAAACCGCCTTTGGTTTGGACATTATCCCCGAATCCCTTCTGCCCCAGCTCATTCAGAAGGGATTCCACGTGGGAGATTTCCGGAAAATGAAAAAGTTTAATCAAACTCCTTACAAGCTACCTCCACCTACCCCGATTCATGTACCGGCCGAAAAGCGACCTTTGGAGGAAAAGGCTCTACCCAAGAAACGAGTGCGTCCCGTCATGAGACGTGTGTCTAGACGATCTGAACGACCGATGACCCCTGTGCCGATTCCAGATGTCCTAGAACCTGTGCAGATTCCAGATGTCCCACCATCACCTGTGCATATTCCACAAACACCTGTGCAGATTCCAGATGTCCTAGAGCCACCTGTGTAGATTCCTAGAGATGTCCTAGAACCTGTGCAGATTCCAGATGTCCTAGAACCTGTGCAGATTCCAGATGTCCTAGAGCTACCTGTACAGATTCCAGATGTCCTAGAACCTGTGCAGATTCCAGTCATCCCAGAACCACCTGTGCAGATTCCACTTGTGCAGATTCCAGAGGTTCCAGAACCTGTGCAGATTCCAGTGTCACAAGTCCCACAGCCACCTATGCAGATTCTCCCAGAACCTATGAACATTCTACATGTATCTGTGCAGATTCCAGATGATCCAGAACCTGTGCAGATTCCAGTGTCACAAGTCCCACAGCCACCTATGCAGATTCTCCCAGAACCTATGAACATTCTACATGTTCCACAACATGTACAGATTCCAGTGTCACACGTCCCACAGCCACCTGTGCAGATTCCAAATGTACCTGTGCAGATTCCAGTGTCACACGTCCCACAGCCACCTATGCAGAGTCTCCCAGAACCTGTGCAGATTCCAGTGTCACACGTCCCACAGCCACCTGTGCAGAGTCTCCCAGAACCTATGCAGCTTCTCCCAGAGCTCGACATGTTGGACCCTTTGGAGTCGACAGATGCATTCGACCGGCTCATGTCGTTTGTATTTGGACCCCAAGAACTCCAGCTGCTTCACACGGTACCCTCTATTTTTGATGAGAATCTCTTCTCTTTCCTGGATGAAAGGGAGCCTATGGACTTGACCATGCCCAGAGTAAATTCTTGTGTCAAAAATATCGCATTTAAACCCATCCAACCCATGGATCTGTCTGTCAATAGTTCTATCGGTCAATAATCTATCGGAGCCCTCCCACCCATGGATTTGTCAATAGTGGCCTGTAGCTCTCATTGTATATATTTTTTCAATAAATAATGAACACGTCTCATTTTTTTGTCAGAATGTGATTTCGGTACAACACTTGTTGGACCACCCCTATCGTATTTAGAAATCTGGGTCACGCGTCAGAATATCGTTTGAGCCCAACTTTGGCGTTTGTAAAAAAAAATTGGAAAGGGGGATCGAGTCGATCGGCCCCCCTTTTTTCGGGTATACCCAGTTTGGATCGCTCATCTAATGTGCACTCATTTAGGCTGAATAATCTTTCTGGGCCAATCGAGTCGACTCGGTGTACAACGTTGGAGCCAATAGAAATTGTTTCACGTGACCGCATTAGAGTATAAAAGGCCAGCACCTTCGGAGTGCTTTTGAATGGCTAAATGTTTTTTTGTCAGGATTTGGAGTCTGGTTTCCATCTCAAATTCTGTCACAGTAAATGATTTTTAGCAAAAATCTTCAAGACCGAAAATAGGGGGAGGGGCAGTTCCCTCCTCTTTTTTCGGGTCCACACCAAGATTGGAACCTGTGAATCGCCCCCTTCTCATCTAGATGCATCACTGTGAATCGTTTCCAAGATGGGAGGCCTTCTCACCTAGATGTGTATCACTGTGAATCGTCACCAAGATTGGAATGAGGTGACCCTCTCACCAAATATGTCATTGGACCTGTCCAGCATGTCATTAGACCCCCGTGTTAAAACTATTTTTGGGAGACCTCTGTTTCATTGGACCTGTCCAACATGTCATTGGACCTGTCCAGCATGTCATTTGACCTGTCCAACATGTCATGGGACCTGTCCAACATGTCATGGGACCTGTCCAGCATGTCCTTTGACCTGTCCAACATGTCATGGGACCTGTCCAACATGTCATGGGACCTGTCCAGCATGTCCTTTGACCTGTCCAACATGTCATTGGACCTGTCCAGCATGTCCTTTGTGGATGACCCCCTGTCTCAATCGTCGCTCTGGGGTGGCATGAAACCTTTTCTCTCGGCCCTGAAAAAGCTTTTGGTGGGAAATTTGAAAATTTTTATTTTGTTCATACATGATGGCTCTCAGGAGAACTTTGAGGAGAACTTTGATCGAGACCCTAAACACAACGGGGGGGGTAGACCTGCAGACGTGGCTTCAAACAGGAATCGAGACCCGAAACACAACGTTGGGGTAGAAAAACGGGTGAAAAGAAACAAGAGTCATACAAAAAGAACCGTGGGAACGTTCCTTTGGGATCTGAAAAGCAGGGTGTGGATAAAAAGGAGGGGGGACAAGAGTCATGTAAAAGGAGCCGTTGAAAACGAAAAAAAAAGGGGGGGGCCAAAAAGACGGGGTCGATTCAAAGGAGAAGGTTGGAAAAGACGGGGTTTCAAAGGAGAGGGGTTTCGATTCAAAGGAGATGGGTTTCAATTCAAAGGAGAGGGTTTCAAAGGAGACAGGGTTTCAGGATGAATGCCAAGGGAAATGGTTTCAAAGGAAAGGATTTTCAATTCAAATGGGATGGTTTCAAAGGAGACAGGGTTCATGTCAAGGGAAATGGTTTCAAATGAGATGGGGGTTTCATGATGAAATGGTTTCAAATGAGACAGTTTACATGATAAATTTCAAATGAAATGGTTTCAAATGAGACAGTGTTCAGGATGAATTTCAAATGAGAGGGTGTTCAGGATGAATTTCAAATGAGACAGTTTCAAATGGGACAATGTTCAGGATGAATTTCAAATGAGACGATTTCAAAAAAGGTCGTTTTCCATGTCCAATCATTTTTTAAAGGGTCACGGTGCTCAACAATTTTTTCGACCGACTGTACAACTGAACTCGTTTGTTGCACACAACAGTGACATGTGCAATCAAAAAAATGAGACTCCTAAGAATTTTCTTCTACTCATGTTTATTCACATATTTAAATCCCCATAAGTACTGTTTTATATGTTGATATTATTTTGTAATCAAAGAATTCAAACTATATACATATCAGTATAGCATATGATCAGTTATATTCTAGGTCATCTCTTTCACCGGAAATACCAGGACCGTTTTTAACCTCCCCGGCGCCCTAGACACTTCAAATTGTTGCGCCCCTCCCACTATTTCTAGAGCCTTCCCCGCCCCTTCCTTCAGTTCTTACATTGCCAGTTTTGGTTCGGGAGGGATTTTCCCTCAACTCTCTGACTCTTTTCTTTTTCTTTGTCTTCTTAATGGAGAGTCCTTCCATCATCTACCACCTATGGACCTACCGTGTCCCGGACTGGCAACCGACAGCCGTAAGGAAAGAGAGTGATTTGGTTTGGTCACTCTTGTTCATTTCTTACCTTTGGGCATCATGGATCCTCCTCCACCCATTCTTTTGTAAATAAATACAGTAAATTAATACAATCGTATGGAATATACATTATTGTATGAACTTATTAATTATCAACTTTTTAACTTTTTCGCGATATGCTCGCACCCCACCCCCTCCAAGTAGAGTTATCACGCCCTTCTAGGGAGGCGCGCCTCACAGTCTGAGAAACACTGCTATAAAGAACTTATTTCGAGTTTTAAGAACAGTTTAATAACTGAATACATGAAACAAAATATGATTTGGATAGAAAAGCCGAGTGATTTACATAATAATTTGGAAACGAAGATTTGATAATTTAGATATAAAAATGAAAGAGAATAATTGGGTCTTTTTAATAAACACTAGATGGTTGTACGTTCTCTGTAATTTTAATTTTTTTCTCCCTCGAACTTTTTGCGTCCCCAAATGTTTTGCGCCTTAGGCATGTGCCTAGCATGTCTAAGTGGAAAAGTGGGCCTGGGATACATGTTTAACATGCATGTTAAACATGAACATAATGCATAATGTAAAAATAAAATGATTAACGAGAAAATATATATTAATGTCATTGGTAAAAGCGTCGGGTGCTTTTGTTCTACATTTTTACACTAACTCGGCATTTCAGAATAGAACTAGTAAGAAATTATAATTGATATTGAGCACCCCACATTTTTATCACGACATTGTCTCACTAATCATTTTATTCTTATATTAAGAATTATTTTTCCTTTTAGTTCGATTAACTATAAAAGTGTTTTTATTTTTTTAAACTATAATTTTTAGGAGTTTAATTTCTTGTAAGTTTTAAAGAACCTTTTTTTAGCTTATTAGTAAATTTATGGAAAATGCGTTAAAAGTTCTCATAAAAAATTATTTAAAGAGCTTCAACAATTTCAATATACTTTGATTCCTTTCACTCTCATTTTCGAATATTGAAAGAATCAAAATTTACTGAACAGAAATTACAGAATGAGCAAAATTAGTTAGTAAAATTGAATGTGTAATCTATATTTCAAGAATGCTTTTATTTTTAGACATTACATATAAATATTCTTGATTAATAATATTTAATGACTATTTTGTTTTATTAATAATTGATCGACATATTGTTTAAATTGGATTTATCAGTACTTGCATATTATCACAACCTTTTTGGCGACATTATATGAAATGAAGCATATGATTGGCAATTCAGCGCATATGACACATGCGAAGTTGGTATTGCCAACAATTATGTAAGTACTGATTTATCTTATAACCCTGCATCACTCATGCGAAAAAATGGCCTAAAGTTCTTGCGCAGGGTATCTCACACACCCCCAAGGATGTTTACGTTTTGATTATACCATTAAATTTGTATAAAAAGAAAGAAAAGTAGGAAATACATTATGTTTATTACATTTTTCACTCTTAAATTTAGTTTTTCTATTCTTTTTATAAGGGCATTCAGCACATTGTTTTATACTCCTTTAATCTAGTCGTGAGTGAGTGCGATGTTTTTCACGGGATCTTAATTTTTTAAAAACCCTTTATCTTATTAAAACTAAACATATAGGAGTAAACTTTTTGTTTTTAAATTTAAAAATTTGGAATTTCTTTATTTTCTCTTATTGTTCCAGCAATATTTTTTTTTTCTTCAAAGTTCATCTGAAAGTGGATAAGATATGTACCAGTTGTCTCCTTTGAAATTACGTTCTTCCCAAATGTTTTTGTTTCTCTCTATATAAAGCATTTATTTTCAACACAGTGTCTCCCTCTTCTAACCTGTTCCACCACTCTTCGAGCAACTGCAACATAAAACCCGTTGCTTAAAATGTGGCGAACCACATAAGACAGGCGACTGTCCAATAAAGACCAAAATAGAAAACTCCACGTGCATTAATTGCCAGCAAAAGGTCACCTGGCAAACTCGCACCGCTGTCCGAAGTTTCTAAACCCAAGCCAAAAGGGAGAAGCCTCCCAAAATAGAAATAGTAAAAAAGAAAATAATAATCATAATATTTTTAGCACTTCTTCTGCCACTGTGCAGAAGGAGTGTCCTTTGCTAAAGCTTTGAGGTAACGATAAGAAAGCCAGATGGCGCCACCCCTCGACCAGACCGAGCCGGCCAAATCGAAACCCCGAGGCAACCCCCAACCCCCCTAAAGAAAAAGTAACAAAAATAGCCAAAGAATGTCGCGTCCGAAAAACTTCGGTTTCATGGACGCGATATTAGAGCCTTCAAAAAGTTCTTTACTGACTACCCATCTCTCTTAGAGCTGGGTAGACAGTTGAGAGCAACTCAGGGAAATGAACGGGTAGATGTCTTCTACCGTCATCTCATTAGCCTCAATTAATGGATCTCTAGTTGCTTCGGGTTTAGATTAGCATCCTGGAATGCGAACGGAATAAAGTCACGCATTGTCGAGGTGCGTGACTTCATAGATAAGCACCATCCCGATGTTTTTCTAATTCAGGAATCCCACCTGGGACCGGGCGACACTATTCGTTTTCCAAATTACACGGTCTACCGTACCGATAGACCGCACACCACTAACACCAGTCCGCGAGGCGGCACGGCAATATTACTCAAGTCTTCCCTCCCCCATCACCACACACCGACACCGCCGATGGGTACGGTGGAAGCGACCTCGGTCACTCTCACCCCGCCCGGAGGCGACCCACTAGTCATCACTTCGCTGTATATCTCACCCAGTGTGAGTTATCAGCACATCCACACCGACGTGGAAGCACTTTTCAGCCTTGGCGGCGCTTCCATCATATGCGGAGATTTCAACGCCCACCACACTTCCTGGGGTTGTCGGAGAAACGACAACCGGGGCAACATTATTAAGAATCTAATCGACAGCACAGATACGCAAATTGTTGCCCCAACCACACCTACACGCTTTGGCCACAACTCCGCATCCATCATAGACTTTGCTCTGACGAGAAATATCCACTGGCTCAGCCAAGTGGAATCGATCGCAGAGTTAAGTTCAGATCACAATCCATTAATCATCTCCTTTTGACACGAACAGACGTTTCACCTTTCCGAGGCGAATCGTGACTACAGACTGGGCGGCCTTTCGAGAACTCCTAAGCCCCGCCCACTCACCTTTCACCCAATCACTGCGCGCACGGGGGAAGACGTCGAAACACAAGTTGCCGACTTTCACCACGCGATTATTTACACACACACTCTCTCTTCAAAGCCGATTCGGGGTAGAAATTCCTACTTTTCGGACGATCTGACAGCTTCATGATCGAGTGGAACAGAGCCAGGAAAACCTGGCAGTTCACGCGAGATCCGAGCGACAAGAGAGTGCTGAACAACATTCAAAACAGGATACACAGGAAGGTCAAAGCCTTTCAAAACAAGATCTGGGAGGACGAACTTCGAGCTCTCGACCCCGACGACGGATCCCTCTGGGGAAATGTCGAAGGAACTGAGAAAGAAGAAGTCCCCAGTATACGCCCTTAATGGCCAGGGCGGGATCGCACACACGGACTCTGACAAAGCCGAGGTGATTGCATGCTCCTTGGAAAAACAATTCCAAGAAAATAATATTACTCACTCCTCTGATTATCTGATTAACAGGGTCGTCGAAAATTATTTCTTGAACGAAAATAATTTTGACGCCCCCTCTCTCCCCTCCCATGCCCTCGGAGGTTCTTAATTATATTAAGAAAGCGCAAATCAGGCGCGCCCCAGGCAGGGAAGGGATAACTAACAAAATTCTTCGAAATCTCACCCTTCCGGTGATTTTTCAAATTACAAATATTATCTCTAATATTTTCATCACCGGACATTTTCCAGATTCCTGAAACATGCTTCGGGTGATTCCCAATACTAAAACCTAGAAAGCCCCGTAACGCTGCTGACAGCTATAGGCCGATCAGTTTGCTACCTGTGCTTTCTAAGCTAGCGGAGAGACTAATTCTCTCCAGACTAAATGACTTTCTCGAAACTAACAAAATACTAATCTCTCAACAACACGGATTCAGGCCTCAACTATCCACATCGCACCAGTTGCTCCGGGTAGTTGAATATGCCAAGTCTGGATTCAAAGAGAAAAAATGCACCGGGGCCGTTTTTCTGGACATCCAGAAGGCCTTCGATCGTGTATGGCATACGGGCTTAATCTATAAGCTCATTAAGATTAACGCTCCTCCACAACTAATACTAATAATTAAATCTTTCCTAAATAACAGATCCTTCGCCGTCAGAGTCAACGACACTCACTCCTCAACAAAACAGATAAGGGCGGGAGCGCCGCAAGGCGCACTCCTCTCCCCCACCCTATTCAACATTTATATCAATGACATCCCAAAAACACGTCAAACGACCGTCTGCCTTTACGCGGACGACACTGCGATCCTCACACAGAGCACAAACAGAAACTGCATTACTCACTTTCTCCACAAACACCTGGCAGAGCTAGAGGACTGGTACAAAAAATGGAAAATTTCCATTAATCCAGAAAAACCGAAGCAGTCTTCTTCTCTCTCGGGAACAGCACTCGAAAACCACCGCCCATACACGTCCAGAACCACCCGGTTCCATGGTCAAGATCTGTAAATTATCTAGGTGTCACATTGGACGAACACTCTCTTTTAAAGAGCACATAATTAAAATTAATAATAAATTCCGAGCTTTAGCCTGTCTTTATTACCCTACTTCACTCGGAATTCTCCGTTATCAATTAAAAATAGGTTGCTTATCTATACTTCCATACTCAGACCAGTACTCCTATACGCTTCACCCGTGTGGGGGCATGCTACTAAATCTAATATTAACCGACTTGAATTTTCCCAAAACATCATGATTAGAAAACTAACAAACTCCCCATGGTTTGTGAGAAACGAGGATCTTCGATTCGCGTTAAATCTCACAACCGTGCGGGAAACCATCCAGAAAATTGCAACTAAATTTTTCACTAACTTAGAACTAATTGACAATAGAACTTTAAGAAAAATTGAAATCTATACTCCTGATCCTAACTTTAACAGACCCCGTAATATCTTACTATAGCATTAATTCTAACAGGGAGACCTGTCTCCCACCCCGATCTCAAACTAACTTTTTTCCAACCGACTCCACCCCTTCTCAGTAGCTGCCTCCCCCCCATTGGTCGAGCGTAAGTTACACAAATGATCTTAAAACCGCTCCGACCGCTCTTGTTGCCCCGCCCCTCCCCGGCTTCTTTCTCATGTTGGCCTCCGTCCCTCTTTGCCATTCATTCTGAGCAGAAGCGCCCGCTCGCTGTCGCGGACGACGAAGCGGACGGAAGGAAGGGAAAGAAACCGGTTCGCCGGTCTCTCCCTTCCTAGCCGCCCAGCACATCTGATTTATTGCCACCGACCCCCTCCTCGGAGGATGAGTCGAGGCAGCGCTCCTGTGATATTTTCGCACACACACGACAGCCAAACACAAACATCTGCTTCCAGTACTAGTCCTCACAACACCTTGCATCATTTTTCATATTAAATTTTTATGGCAATCACTGTTTATCTTAATTTCTTGTATATTTAAATTTAAAAAAAGGGCAATTAATCAAGTTGAAAGTGACAAACCCAACTCTGAAAGATAGGGAGATAAAGATCTCGATATGAGGATCAAGGCGCTCCAGCCCCA
>BMAU01014001.1:0-20278 GCA_019973935.1 Trichonephila clavipes
ATAAATTCAGAACATATTTAGGTTTTGTCGATTTAAAGAAGTTATCACAGATCACGCTGCGTTAACACATTTAACGATTGGTAAAAAATTTGTCAAATAGAATGATCAGATGGGCATTAAAATTAGCAGAATTTAATATAGAATGGGAGCATAGGCCTGGAACTCCAGGAGCTCTAATAGCTGACGTTTTGTCAGAGAAACTGAAATTGAGAGTATAATAGGAGAAAAAGGATTAATTGTGTAATAATCAGAGATTTGGTACTTTCATCACGAGATCAGTTAATGGAAGAACAAAAAACAGACCAAGTTAGGTCTATCTATAGATATCTAGAAAACCCAGAAGATAGCTCGGTTAATGCAAAGCATGTCTTGAGAATTGGTCTCATGTTTTGACTAGTGAGAAACTTGTTATTTTATACGAAATACGCAATGTCATTAGGAAATGCGAGGGAGTATACATTCCCCCCAAAATCTTTAAGGAATGAAGAATTATGAGAGAATTTCATGACAAGCCATTCATTAACTTAGGTCATTTCGGACGTTTTAAAAACTTATCATAAAATAAGGGATGTTTGTTATTTCCCGTATATAAGAAAATTTATTGCTAATATGTCTCTACATGCCATATGTGCCAAATTAATAATTATAAAAACGCGTTACCAGCTGGTCGGTTAATACCAATTGTATCAAATTATCCAAATGAAATAGTTACGTTAGATTTGTTGAGTCCGTATCCCGTGTCGAGAGTAAGACGCAACCGATATGTATTAGTAATTATGGATCATTTCAGCAAGTGGGCTGAAATCATACCCCTTAAAAAACACTCTGCTCGAGTCATAGCAGATAATTTTTTGAAAAATATTTATATATCGCGTTTTGGAGCTCAATAAAAATATTAGTGATAATGATTTAATTTATTTCGATATTTTGAGAATTTAAGTGAAAGATTAGGCATAAGGCATGTGAAGACTATTGTTTATAGACCTCAAGCAAATAGAACAGAACGCGTAAAAAATCGCGATCTGGTGCAAATGATTACAAATTATGTCAATGAGCAGCATGACACATGGGACCAATTCTTACGTGGGTTTGCTTATGCTATTCGTACGGCTGTAAACGTAACAGCACGGGAAAACCCCTGCGGAATTATTCTTAGGTAGAAGTTAATTACGCCTTTTCAGAGAGAATTAGTGATGGTATCAGACGGAACGGAATTTGAAGTAGGAGATATTGAGAGATTGTTTGAAGAGGCTAGACGAAACACAGAAACTAAACATGAAAATTGAAAGAAATATTATAATAGACGTAGGCGTGATGTGCAAATTAAGGTGAATGATTGGGTTTTGGTGGCTACACATCCTTTAAGTTCAGCAACAAGAAAAAGTAGTAGCTAAGTTTAAACCAAAATTTGAAGGTCCGTATAGAGTATTAGATGTTGGGAATAACAACGTAGTGATATGGAAAGCTGGAAAAAGGTTAACGAGTAATGTAGATCAGGTTCGGATATATCGTCATAGGAATGTGACGAGACGGAGATAGGAACAGGTAGTCCAGATAACTGTAGTTTGCGCGATGAATCAAGTGGTTTTTTTACAAGTACAACGAGGTAGGTCAAATGACTCACGACGAGATGGTATAAAGAAAGGGTCAGTAAAGCGTGAGTTGGAGGAAAAGGTTAAGTTTTAGAAATAATAAGGAGAGAAACACACAAATGAAATGAGACCAATAAGCGCAGACCACTTATCAGATCAATACCTAGTTCTTGGTCTGAGAAAGATAGAAAGGATTAAAGGGGTAAAAGGAACGATTACCATATAAAGAGATCACATTAATCTGAGGTCGGGAGGACCAGAAAGGAAAGGTTCAGAAGGGATCAGAGCATAGAGTAAATAAAAGAAATTTGTCGTCTAACGATACTAATAATGATTTGCCATATGCATATATGGTTTTTCCCCGGCTCTGTTACCCAGATGGGACACGTCTATTTATTCTGTACATGTGAGAATCTACCATGATTAAAATGCATGACTTTGAATGTCAGTCTATTTAATTGAGTAAAATTTATTGAAGCTGTGGAAATTCAAATTAAGGAGAAATATTAAAAATTAAACTTAAGATAAATAGTAAAAATTAAAATTTAATTGAAGCATTAGAAATTAACGGTTAGAATAAAATTTAGGCACGTAATTCCTTAAGGGCCATTAAGACCCTCGAATAAATCACGTTTTGTTTCTTGGAGGGGATTGTGACGACTTACGCGTCTTTTCTTTAACAAGTCCTTTGGGTTCTTTGGGCCAGAATTAATGGCAATAAGGGCAATGATAGCAATGTAATGGTAGTGTAAAGGAATGTTCGACAATTAAAGTGCGTTGTGGTATGGGCTGAGTATTGAAGTTCGTTATTCAAGATTTAAGTTCTACGTGTCGTGGATAAACTTATTGGTGTTCAACTAGAAGTTAGTCGTCAAGCTGCATACCATTGCAGATAAAGACAAGTAGCATTACAGAATAATATAAGGTAGGATTAATTACTTATTAATATAATTGAAGGTTAGGCGGCTCGCTTATTGAGATTGGTTTGAACTATATTGTGTGTAGCGTATTGCGTCATCGTAGATTCTCTCATATTAATTATTATAATTATATTTGTTAAAAGTTTAGGTTGAATATCTTAATAAAGTCATATTAAGATAATGTATGATTCTAGTTCTTACGTTAATCCTACACCTCTAGCTCCCGCTGATACTTCGAGGGATGTACTTCCAAGGGGAGGTACATCACAACATGAAAATCCCTCTTGTTTCTTTGTGGTGTAAAAATATTTTCCAAAATTTACTCTTTCCATCTCTGCCAACGTTGGCGAGAGAAAGGACCCCAAAAAATGGGAGAACGATTACTGGTTCCGAGCTATGCTCCTTTCCAGTAATCATTCTCTCATTTTTCTGAGGCTCAACATGGTGTTTATGGGTCTATAAACAATGCTCTGCAGATGGGACAGGTGTTGCGAATGTTCAAGTGTTGTAAAAGGCACTTTTTGTGTGAAACACATGGCCACACTGCTTTTTTTCTTGCTTGTGTACAGGAGTGAGGCAGATGGGGCTTGCATCGGGCACTTGAAACACGGTATCGGGCCATTTCTGCCCATAACACCCATCCAACACCATTTGAGCCAATTGAATCCAGGAGGCTAGAGTCTGTGGACCCTGCTCTGTCCAAGCCTTGGTCACCAAATTATATAGTTTGGGCTTGCCAATTACAGTCCACACGGCTTGGATAAAGGCTCCTTTCCCTTCCTGGCCTCCTGTTCCAGGTAATCGGGGAAAAGGTCTGCAGGTTCCAGGTATGCAAAAGGCTCGAGCGAAGGAAAGTCCCGGAGGTCAAGATGCAGAAACAGCTGACGAATCTTTTCAACCAGGTCCACAGTGGATCCGAGAGCAATGATCTCGGAAGGTTTCAGGGTGTTTACATGGGATCGAAGCAGCACCATAAGAAAGAAGAAATCGCCAAGGTCTGCTCCTGGGTACGGTGAAAGGTTTAGCGCAAAGACTTTGTTTTCTTCCATGTCTCAGGAATAAAATGATGTGACTGGGCCCTGCTTTTATAATAGACAGAGGCGGAAGCAGCTTCTGATTGGTCGATTCGACTGATAAGGGATTGAATTGTATCAACCTTGACCAGAGGAGCTGTGTATTACATGGAATGATTAGAAGGCCGTATGTGTTTCAACCTTGACCACATAAATATTATTTTGAGAGAGAGTGCTGCGTGCAATATATAGTTTGCAACTTTGGCATAAAGAGGAGCCAAAAAAATGGGAGAATGATTACTCAGTAATCATTCTCCCATTTTTGAGGGCTCAATACAGTGTCTAAGGTGCCTTCAGTGGGTTGAGTGTTCTGCAGAGGGGGGCAGGTGTTGCTCACGTCCATGTGTCGAAGGAGTCAACGCAAGTGAAACGCATGACCACATTGCGTCTTTTCTGGCCAGTGCATCGTGCTGAGGCAAATTGAACACGAGTCTGGCACTTGAAATACGCTATCGGGCCATTTCTGCCCCAAACACCCGTCCAACACCGCTTGAGCCAAGTGAGTCCAGGTGGTCAAGTTTTGAGCACCATATTGTCTCCAAGCTTTATACACCAAACCGTATAATTTGGGTATGGCATATTGAGTCCACAGGGCTTGGATGAAGGCGCCTTTCCCTTTGGCGGCATCTTGCTCTATGTAATCACTATCCAGGTCGGCAGGCTCGAAATACGAATAAGTCTCGAACCAAGGTACGTCGTGGGGTTCATGGTCAGGTAGGACTTGTATCAGCAGATCGATAATGATCATGGCACAGATTGTTTAGAGTACAATCACCTCGGAAGGTTTCAAACTATTTAAATTTGTCCGAAAATTCATCATAAAGGTGACGTATTATCTAAGGTCTGCCTCTTGGTACAAGGCAAGATGCAGTGTGAAAGCTAAATCGGCCTCCATGTCTCAAGAGTAAAATGATGCGACTGGCTTCTGAGCCCTGCTTTTATAGTAGACAGAAGGAGGAAGTGACTGATAAGGGAGAAGGAAATATAAGAAATGGGCTTCCAAGTTTGAAATGGGGGTATGAAAGACACATGTTTGAATAATTAATCATTTATTGACACCAATTTTATTTACATTTGTGGGTTGATTAATATATCCATTATTACCCAATTTCATGAGAGGATGATTTTTGGACACCAACAAAACAATGTTTTTTGAAACGTCTGTTGAACAGGATTCTCCGAGGGTTCCTGTTTGATGGAGAGTCTTTTATTGGCCTGTGGTTGTTCCATGCGTCTCTTTCCGAAATCCAGGCATTTGACATAAAGATAAGGGAAAATTGTGTGGGTACACTTGTCACAACGAGTGATTAGGGGTGGAGTCACCTCCACTGTATTTACGGAAACAGAGAGATCCACCATCTCCAAAGGTGGTCTTTCAGGTTCGGCAGGTGGCATTTTTTCAGGTTCAGCAGGTCTTTGAGCAAGTGGAGTAGGAATCCTCTCAGGTTCAGCAGGTCTTTGAGCAGGTGGGGTAGGAATCCTCTCAGGTTCAGCAGGTCTTTGAACAGGTGGAGTAGGAATCCTCTCAGGTAGAGAAAGCCTCTCAGCAAGTTCCACAGAAGGCCTTGCCTCAGCCCTCAAGCAGGCCTCATAAACCATCTGTATTGAGAGTTTCGATCCGTTTTGCATCCGACGCATGTCCTGCACCCTTTGGATAAAGGTCTGGACCCACAATCTCACCAAGATTGAATTGGGGACGGGAGATGTTTTGTAACTCTCCACAAACAGGTTGCTAGGGTTCTCCCCCAGAGCAGAGCCCGCATTGAGACTGATGGCAAAACTCGTGGCTAACGACGACAGTTCGGCATTCAAAATGTTAAAGACGATATCGGGAGTCACTAGTTTTGACTTTTGCGTCATGATTGGATACTGTTTGTGGGCCGGCAACACATCTTTGCCTTGAATGACGAGGCTGTCGAATCTTTTGGCAAATTCGTATACTTTGGAACGACCGAGTAGGGCTCCAACGTCCACCAGTCTAAAGTAGAGCTTGCCATCCTTTCCAACCATAGCAGCTAATGGATAGTGTTGATGAGGCAGGAGAATTTTGAACCACATGATGACTCTTGAAGAAACACTGAGAGTGAATGAATTGCAACGGAAGGCTGTCAAACTTCTTCGATTATGTGCCTTCTCGTTTCTATTCCTTAAAGACATCACCATATTCTTTAAACAAATTTTCCTTCTTCAGCTTATGGGTTGACACTTGTAACCCTCTAAATGCCAAATTAAAGTTGTCTGGCAGAGGTAAATGATTGTCAAGCCATGGCAGGGAGACAAGGAATCGCTCTTCTTCATCAACCTTGACAGTTCTTAAGAAGTGCTCCATTGAGGCTTTATGAAGCTCCTCGTTGGTTTTTTGTTCTGAAGGATCTTGTATCCCCAGGGAATCCAATCTCTACAACTGGGAGATATCCATCTCTTTCACAAATAGGGAGGCCACCAGCATAGCATTGCATGAAGAAATCTCACTGTCAGGTACTTTACCTGACAGATTCCATCCAAGTATTGTCTCTATGGCAACAAGCCTACAGGATAAAATTCTGCGCTGACCAGTCATGAGCTTTCCGATAACATCTGATCCAAGAAGCACTTGTATAGATCGTGACTCTCTTCCCCTACATCTGATAACTGGATCTTCATTTCATTAAGTTCTGAAATCCATTAACCTGGAGTGACAGATGCTATGTTGTCGCATATAGATGTCTGATCTAATGCTTCCAGGTTACATGTAACACTATTGTCTTGATTTCTTAATCTTATTCTATAACAAGTATGTTCAAACTAGTCAGATTTAATCCCCCCAAACAATGAGTGCATCAGAATTTCCTTTCTGAGTGGAATATATCCCATTTTTTCAACTACATTTTTCAATACATAAGACTTTTGCGACCCAGAGTCTAGAATTGCCCTAACTGGAATTTCTTTGTTACCACACACCATTTTTAACTGCAAAGTTTGAAGAAACGCCCTGGGACTAGAAGTGTTGTTGGCCATATTAACTTCAACTTTTGGACCCTTATTTTCACTCTTGTATGAATCTTGATTCTTAGCCTTTAGAGACTCACACATAAGTGGGACATGCTTTTTTTTATCACATATTACACATCTAAAATATGTCTTACAAGAACGAGCTGTATGCTTTGGTGTTAAGCAAGCAAAACAACATTGCTTCTCTCTTAAAATATTATGCCTTTCAGCCAAACTCATCTTCTGAGCTTGAAAACAGTCTCCGCTACAGTGCTTCCCAGTACAAAAAACGCATTCCTTCTTCACTTCCTTTAAAGCTGTAGTTAATAAATTGGCAGCTGTAGGTATCTTTTCCTTTGGAAAATCTCTTGCTTTTTTCTTAAGGGATTGGTGATTTTTATCTACACCCAAGCCAAAACCAGCCATAGCCAAATTAATTCTTTCTTCTCCCTCTGTTTCTGCCTTGAGGAAAGTCATTAAATTGGTTAAATGTTCTTTAGCATCTGTTGAGGCTGCTGAAGTAGCACTTCTATTCCATGCTTTCAAAAAGTCCTCTTGAAAACATGACTCAACCATTAGATAAAGAATTGAAGTACATTTTTCAGCAGTCACTCCTAAAGTCTCTAAGGCTCTTAGACACGATTCGAGTTTATCATACAGAGATGTCATTGCTAATTTTTCCTGTTTCTGCACCGAGAAATTATGAGCTTTAATAATTCACGAACATAAACCTCCACTAATAGATCATCTCTACCAAATCTCGCATTTAAGCTGTGAACTACTTTGGCATAATTGGCTTCTGTTGCAGGGAAGCTCTCTACTAGTTCTCGGACTCGCGAGCCATTTACAGTAGCTTGAACAAGATACTGAAATTTGTTCTCGGGCGCGATTTCATCATCGTCATGGATATGTTGAAATTGACTCCAAAATTGAAGCCAATCTTTAATATCGCCACTAAACTGTCTAAATTCTAATTTTGGCAGATTAAATTTCTTTTCTTTTTAGCGCCAGATATAACAGTATTTTGTGACTCACCACAAACTGCCAATGATGCCTTGATTCTCGCCAACTCCAGTTCGTGTATTCTTTTTTTTCCACTTTCTTCATATTCTAGCTGTTTTAATCTTTTAGCTTTTTCAAATTCTTCTTTTAGTTTTCGCTCGCTCATGGCCGTTACTAAAATATTTGTCACAAAGTCTGGATCATCCAGATACTCTTTGCTTTTCAAAATAATGTCTTTCAGTTCCGAAATCTTTACTTTATATATATCTGGAAATATTTCTCAAATTTCCTCTGCCACAAACAACAAGTTCTCTTTCAAGAAGCCCTTAGCTGCTTTAAATATGTTTGTCGTGTTTGTTTCCAAAATCAAAATCCTGTCGCGGTACGCCAGAAATGTAAACAATGACAATTAAATAATGGTTGCGGACGCCATTTTCTTCACTCAAATGATCCAAGGGATCCCCAGATGAGTGATATGTTCATAAAATATAATAATATCCTTTTAAATACGAATACTCAGCTTGATTTTATATCACAGCTCCCTTTATTAACGGTAAACAACAATCCAAAAAAAATACAAAGTACACAATATTGCCATACAGCACAAGCTAAATTAAGATATCCGACTACGTTAAAAACGTCAATTTTGGCGAAAAATTCGATTTTTATTTTTTGGATAAATATTAAAATTCAAACGATTTGCTTTCTAAAACGGTTCTTGTTTTGTTTGTACGGTAATTAGAAAAAAGTTACAGTATTTTTAAAACAAGTCATATTCATCAAAAACAAACGGAAGCTGCGGTTTCGAAACCGGATGTCGTATTCTGTATTCGTATTTTGTGTATTTTTATGTAACTTTTCATCTGAAATTGAATAATTTTACTTCCAGAATGAACTATCTTTTAGCCCCATTGTTTTAGTATTGAATTTTGTTTTGAAGAAGTGGCAACGATCATTCTGATTTCATTTGAAAGTATTGTTTGTTTACGTTTTTGCTGTAGCTTTTCTCGAATCATTTTGCTAAAATTCTTTCTATTTTTCTCACGTAATTTAGCATTTAAAGTATTTTAATACTACGTAAAATAATCTCGTTATTATTTGATATGGGAAATCGCAAGAATAAATCTCGTTCGCAAAAGCGAAAATTTATTGGGAATCGTTACACAGAACGTACCAAACCATTGGATGTACCAACAGTAAGTGAGCAGAAGTTGAAGACCACATCTGTCTCTTTTGAAAATATTCCATCTAAAGATGATAAAATGTCAGGGAATCGAATCTTTGATGTGGAAATTCTACACAGTGTATTCAGTTGTTTGTGTTGTCCCTCATGTTTGTCAGTGAATCTTCAGTTGACAAAAGATTCAATATTTGGATTATCTTCAGGTATGACTTTGAAGTGCCAAAACTGTATGTTTGTGTATGCTTTTCAAAGTACAAGAAAAACAAATAAAATGAACGACATAAACTTGCAGTTTGTGTGGGGAATGAGAATAATTGGAAAAGGCCATTCATCTTCGAAGAAACTGTGTGCCAATTTGAACATTCCTTCAGTGTCAAAAGCTTCATACAGGTCTTGTGGAAAAAAATATTGTATGTTGCTTCTGTCGCATCAAAAGAGGCTATGACTGAAGCTGCTGATGAAGTTAGGAAACGGAAAAACACTTCAGATGTTGCGGAATGTGAAGTTTCAGTCGATGGTACATGGCAAAGACGGGGACATTCATCGTTAAATGGTTGTGTCGCTGTTCTTTCATTTGACACAGGCAAAGTCCTAGATTTAGAAGTGATGTCGAAATGGTGCAGAAACTGTAACACATCAGAGTTCAGGAAAAAGTAAACATGTAAAGAAACACCAATGCTCGTGCAATCATCAGGGATCAGCTGGAAGCATGGAGTCAGTCGGAGCATATAGACTATTTGAGCGTTCCCGTGAAACCAGGAAACTTGAATATGTAGAATTTTATGGTGACGGCGACTCAAAAAGTCATTTAGCTGTTAAGGATATCTATGGAATAGATAGCGTAAGAAAATATGAGTGTATAGGGCACATTCAAAAGAGAGTGGGCAGCAAACTGAGAATTTTAAAAACTAAGGAAAAAGGACTTGGAGGTAAGGGCAAACTTTCTGACTCATTTATAGACAAAATTCAGAATTATTATGGTATTGCTATTAGGAGCAACATTGGTCATTTGGAAGAAATGCAAAGGGCTGTGATTGCAGCCTTTTATCATTGTTGTTCCGGTAAAAGCAATCCCATGAATGGTCAGTGTCCATTGGGCTCCGAGAGCTGGTGTGCCTACCAGCGAGCACAATCTGCTGGCAAAGTGTTTTACGACAAAAATGCGGGTCTTCCCAAGAGTATTATTAACAAAATTAAGCCGACATATCTTCAGCTATGTGATCAAAATCTTTTGAGGAAATGGCTTCATGGGAAGACTCATAATGCAAATGAGGCATTCAACGGATGTCTGTGGAACGTAGTTCCAAAAGAAATATTTGTAGAACTTCAAACATTTTCTCTAGGATCTTATATAGCTGTAATAAACTTTAACAAAGGTTTTACTGGGCTATTGTCTGTATTAGAAGCCCTAGATATAAAAATTGGGTCCTACACTTTACGAGGTTATGCAGCCATTGATCAAACTCGTATCGAGGACTCAAAACGACACTCTTTGCCCAGTGCAAAAGTTACAAGAAAAAAAATCGAGCTATTAAAAAGAGAAAAGTTGTAAATACTGAAAAACATGAAGGTGTAACATATAAATCTGGAGCATTTTAGGTAATATTATATATTTTTGTAATAGTTATGTTTTTTTAAATTCTTTAAATGTGTTTTAATCAAAACTGTTTTTTTTTTGATAAAATGTCATAAATTCAAACATGATATCTTAAAATCTAATAAAGGTAGATAAGTGAAACTTTGTACAAGTGTTTTTGAATGTATATTCTAGAGAATGACCTATGGACTTAGTAAAATAATAATAATTAGTATTATTATTGCTCATGTTTTTATTAAGAAACAGAAAAAATTTGTCGAAAAGTGATATTAGTAAGTTCGATTAATGATGACTTTTGACTCAAGTTAACAAACTTAAATATATAATAGGTCATTCTCTAGTAAGATGGTCAAGAAGTAAATTGCAATAAAAAACTTTGAAATATGTAGATTTTTTACGAAATAGGAGTGTTTGAAAAAATATTAAAATTTTATTAAAATTTCTGTAAAATTTTTTAATTTATTAAAAAGTGTGTTCCGGTATTTAATTTTAACTGAAATTTTGTATGTTATTAAGAAAAATGAATCTTATAATGCAACAAGATTTTTACATTTTGCAGTTTTTCAAAAAAAAGTTCTCCGAACGTTGTCGGATACCTTAAAACAAAACTATAATTTCTTGGATATAGTTGGACGGTTTGAAAATAATTTACAGCAAGTTACAAACCGTATGCATGAAACAAAATATTATTTTAGAAGAAAAGCCAAGTGATTTACATAATAATTTGGCCGATAGTGAAACGAAGATTTGATAATTTAGGTATAAAAAATGAAAGAAAATAATTGGGTTTTTTTTAATAAACACTAGGCGGTTGTACGCATTTTCTGAAATTTTAATTTTTTCTCCCTTCAAATTTTTGCACCCTAGGCATGCTAGGCGCATGCCTAGGGTGCAAAAAAGGAAGGAGGGGAAATGTAGCCTGGAAAAGAGGGCCTGCCTCTATCCAGAAGTCTCAAATATTTTGTCCTTTCGACATTTTCTGAATCAAAATTGATTTTTTGATACACTTCTATTGAAATATCATCTGATTTATTTTTAAATTTCCTAGGGATTGTCTCTTTTGAAGTTTGCATCAACTGTTCATCTTTTGGGAAACAAAAAACCAAAACGTATGGTTGCTAAGTTTATAAGATGACCAGTTAGGCGCACAGCAATAACGATGCATTAGTATAAAATGTGTGCAACTTTAGGTTAAGTAATTAATAATACTTTTAAGTAAATTAAGATTTGACAGAATAAACAAAACACTAATTTCTCATATAAAACAAAATATCTTAAATTTATACATAATCAGGGAAGTTGGCATAAATGCGTCAATTTAATATATCGTGCCCTCAAAACTAAAAAGAAGGAAATTCAATAATGACACAAGAATAAAGGGAGGAAATACGTAGAATATCTTTTGACTTTGTGAGTGAGCACATTGCTTTGGCTTCGGGGGAAGAAAAGAGAATAAAAACCTGGGAGAACGTCCCTCTCTTTTAGTCACGTAATTTTTTTAGGGATGGACCAATCTTGTCTTAGCAAGCTTTCCGAATACAGGCGAAAAAACCCTAAGGAGCCTTACATTCCCGAGCATGACGTTCATTCAAGTTCACTTTCTAGCAAATCGCGCCAATAGAAGTTATCACTTCAAAAAAATTAAAGATTTCCTGCATTTTGTACTTTTACCATATAACGAATGTAGTTCTGCTCTTTTAAAAAAATTATCACTCGCTTCCCCTGATTTTGAGTGGTGATTTTAACTTCAGTTTGCCAAAAGTTGAGCCACTCATAGCTCTTATGAATGATGAACTCAACCTCGAAATGAACATAAATTCGAATGTTTTGACAGCTAACAATGGTACTGTTATTGACGCTGTTTTTCAACGGTTTTTAAATACTTTGAAATCACAAGTATATGCGTCATATTTTAGTTATCCTAAGTCTATTGTCTCCGCTCTTCCCCAAATTGAACAAGAATAATTATTTTTGATAAAATATGGCATTACTCCTTTTGTTAATTAAATACAATTTTCATTAAAGATATAATTATTCGAAAGAAAATTATTTCCAATCATACCCAATTCATACTTTTTTCAGGAAAAAAGTTAATATTGTGTATTTACCACTATAACATGTCAGATGTTTTACATCATATGCGACTACTGTAAGACTCGTTTCTTTGTTATTTCTGTGGATAAATGCTTCATAATGTCAAAATATACTGTTGGATAACAATGTGTCTTTTTCCTTACTAAGCAACTACAAACCTTAAGTTTTTTTAAAATTAACTATTTTTTCAAATACTAGCGTAGCTGGTCCTAAGTGGGCCCTGTATCAAAAATTTCTTGGGGCCCTTTTTAAAATTACACGATTTTTCCGTTCATATGTTGGGGTCCCATATCATTGATACGGCGATAACTACGCCTTTTTTTCAAACTAAATTGGAACTAAAAGCATTGTAGTGCAACTATATGCTTTCTCACACACTACATTCTAATTGCTAAAAAACTAATTACTGGTATGACAAAACTGGTTAATTACCAAGAGAAGAGAGTGCCATCTGACAACATTACGTTAAATGTAAACCACAATTTGCGAACGTAACCTTAAGAATTAAACTTCGTGAAAAAAATTTCGCATCAATAATATCTAAATGCTCTCTTTAATCTTAAATTTTATATTAACACTAGTTATTAAAATTTACTTTGGGGTTGTTCTTGCATTTAAAAGACATTTCAACATCCTTTTTTATTAATCCTCAAGAATGTCATAAAATACGGAATATGCCTTTGAAACTATTGTTGAGGACTTTAAGTGTTTCTTTTGCTTATTCATGAGTGTTCCCGAACTCATGTATGCAAATAAGGAAACGTTGTTAATCGCTTTAACACTAAACATACCATAACGAGTCGAATGACCCATTTTGAACTTTTGCATTGAAAATGCACGCATCATCTTATTGCTTTTGCACATTTGACTTCATGACTTTTTCTAGTAATTAATCTACAGTTATTATACTATTTTTTTTTTTTTTTTTGTTTATTTTGAGTAATACTTGTCGTGTACCTTTATCTACCACAACAGCTCATTTGACCCGGAGAGCATTTTTTTGTTTTATAAGCTTATCGAGTCATATTGCTTATCGTATTGTAGTCGGTAAGTTGCACGTTTCTGTAAAGATTGTTGCGTAAAGTAGTTCATTCAAAAAGGCTGAGAATAATTTCAAGAAAAGTCTAAGTTCTAAATCTTGCAGATGGCCTCTCCAAGTTTTTTTTTCAATATCCTTGATTTAGCTGGCATAAATGCCTGGATTTTGTACAAGCAAACGACATGAAAAAGCATCTTAAGACAAGATTTTTTACTCAAGCTAGCAGTAGAACTTGGCGCCGATTTTCGAGAAGCCAGTGAACAACCAAAACAAAGAAAGAAAAATACGAGAGGATCGTTGCCTTAGTCTACTACAGATGCTTATCAACGTAAGAGATGTCAAATAGGATACTGTAAAGAAAATAAAACCAACAAAATTGGCTCTAAATGTAAAAAATATGTTTGTGGAAAATGTACAATGGACACATGTAAAAAATGCGATGAGCAATGAATTAAAAATTCTAATTTTTTGCTTTTGTAATAGAAATGGTCAATTTACTATTTTGTTCTATTATAATAAATTTAATTTTTATTTCCTTTCTAACATCCATATTTCATACATTCAAGCATAAAACATAAAGTCGGGTCATTTGACTCGCTATGGTAGAAATAGGTATCTATTAAGTGTTGGTATGATTAGTGTTAAGGTAAGTCTTCTAGAGGCAGTATTTTTACCAATAAAATTAATTAGAACGAATTCTAAAATATTCACCTATTCATTATAAACTTTGTTAATGGGAGAGGGGGGATTTAATTCCGAAGTAATTGTATTAAAACAATCAAATGATAAGTTTTATTTGAAAATACAAATATATATTTGATTATATAATAATGAATGGGGAAAAAGCGAGAAAGTGAAACAATAAATTTTAGTAGACAATTATCTTTTCTGATGATACATAGAGGCAAAAATCAAAAGAGTCAGAACCATCTATTCCAACAGCCGCAGTTTGCCATCCCTGATTGTGTCCATTGACGCTTTCCTTACTCCAGGGTGCCCGACGTCTTCACCAGGGTTTTAACACCTGACCGCGCGCGCACTCAGTAACGTAAGCAGAATACTTTTAATTGAGGGTTTTAGGTTTTAAAAAACATGTAAACAAAAGAGCCGAGGCGTGATCTTTATGCTAAACCAGGGCCAGTGGCGCACACAAGGGGAAGGGGGGTTCCTGAGGTCCGGACTCCCCCCCCCCCCAAAAACCCTTGATTTTTTTCCGATTGATTATAATTCTGAGTATATAGTAAATAAAATTTAATATTAAGTATTTGTTATTAATGATTAATTTTATTAATTAATGCTAATTATTTATTCAATAATGCGCTACTGACCAGGGCCGATTGATTGATTGATTTATTGAATATTAACGTCGCACTGTTCAGCTACACGAGGGCTTTACTGACCAGGGCCGATCCTAGGGTATCGGCTGCTCTCGTGCAAACACCTAATGTGGCCCCCCCGCAAGAGAATTTTTCATATTTTGACTAATACTTAACGTTGACGTTGAAAACTCATCTACTTATATAAGAATAAAAAGTAAAACACATTAATAATAATTCAAATAAAATTTGAAGTGCAAAACTTCATTTTTTTGCCTGGTAATGATTTATAATAGCGACAAAAAACTTTAACAAAATAATAAACTAACAAAAATATAACCTTTAAAATAAAAAGAAACATTTTATAATTATAAATGCAAAACAACAGAACTTACTCAATAAAAATACAATCTAATCAAAAATAAATACTAAGGTACAAATCTCGTGAAACGAAAAGTATATAAATCAGTCCTTCTACAAAGACTAAGAAATAAACTATACCGTAAAATCCAGTGTATAACGCGCAATTTTAAGTTAAAAAATAAGATCAAAATTTACAGGTGCACGTTTTAAGTCGGGTATAAAAATGAGAGCTTTAAAAATCCAAAAATATGAGCCTAGAAAAAGATCAGACTTTTGCATGTATCGAAATACTGTTTCTGTGAAAGAAATAACATTCCTTGTGAGAGAACTTTAAGGGTTGTAATTCTAAAAGTACACTATTTTACTAAAGCTAGGAATAATACTCGAATAAAGGACTTCAAAACATAAGATCATTGCGCACATGTACTTCAGGTTTCATCGTAAGAAAGGGTGTGCCTGTTATACGGCGAATATGTGTAGGGGCACGTTATACGCCGGATTTTACTGTAACTATAAAATAACATTTCTGCCTTTCTGAGAAGCAAATTTGTTAATAGTTTTGGTTAAATCAATTTTTTTCTGAGACTTCGGATTCAATTGAGATAATGGCCAAATCTGAAAACCTTTCTCTCTCTCTCTCTCTTGAGTCATATTACTTCTCAAGTAATTTTTAATTTACTGAAGCTTCTATCACCGGAAGCTGCAGAAACAAGTAAGGGTAAAAAATTATTAATGCAGAGAGAAATTGGGAAAACAGGGAATAAGATCAATTTTCACTATAATTTCTAATAACTCAGTTGGTGGTTTTTTACCAGGAAAAATATTTTTTAATGAAGTTATTTCATCGAAGAACTGTATACCGTCTATATCTTATTTTGGAATTTCTTTTTTATTTTCTCTTATTGTTCCAACAATAGGGGTTTTTTTTCTTTTCAAAAGTTCATCTGAAAGTTTTTAAGATGTGTACCAGTTGTCTTCTATAAAGTCATGTTCTTCCCAAATGTTTATGTGTCTATACACTTAAAACATTTATTTCCAACTGTGTCTCCCTCTCCTTAATCTGGATCGATTTCAGTGGAGGAATCATATATACTTGCTGTTATACTCTTCATCATCATAATCACGAACAGAATTTCAACATCAGAAAATACTGTCGTACTATACCTGTTAAATACCGTATCTATTAAATTACTTAAATATCACATTTCTTCATCATAAATACAATAATACGCCATAGCATAAAGAAGATTTAAAACGTGCTCATGCATTCAGAACTATAACGGTGATTCACGCGCAGGCAGTGGCGTAACGTACACCCCCGCATCGTGGGGGGCCCAGGGATCTAGAGGGCCCACAGCCTGACTATCACCAAGTACCTACCCTTTGTAAAATCCAACTTGGGAGCCCAAAACCTGACTTTGCAGGGGGGCCCAAGTGTTCTCCGTTACGCCACTGCGCGCAGGGTATGACATACCCGAAGAGGTGGTATCCAAAAATATATATTTAGAATTCGCCTACATGCTAAGGACCCTCAAAGGATATGATCTTAACGTCAGCTACACAAGAAACTATAGATTTTCCAAAAAAGATTTAGAAGGATCGTTGAAAAAAGGTAGTCGGTGGGTATGCATACCCTGCACGGGAAGTGCCGGGTTTAAACTGAGAAATATCTCTGACCTGATCCATTCTATATCGGTATAGTTAAAAATATTTTTAAAAGTATCTCTACTTTAGGGAAAGTCCAGACCATATTTCATTTGCAACTTCGATGCTTGTATTAAGCCTCGGGTCTGCCCGAGGGATGATATCCGATTCCGAGTCATATAATTTATTTCTCTGTAGCAGTGTGGAAGGAATTTCTATGAATGCTTGAAAATAAAGTTATAAATTTTGAATAAAAAAATAACTAAATTCTTTTTTAATCGAATCTAATTTTTTAAACTTTTTAAAGTGTTCTATTTATTATTGCAAACTGTAATTTTTTTCCATGAAATATTTAGAAATGAAATTAATAATCTTAAGCTTTTTAATTTTTTTTTGAAATTATACTTCTTATTGGGTGCTTGGGAAAAAGGATGAGGGTAAATTTTTACGATGCGCATTCGGACCAGGCTCATTCAATCCCTCTTTATCTGCTCTTCCAGTTATTAAAATTTCATGCTCATAGGGCTATTTCTTCGATAGTTTTTAATTGTCTTAAACTTTTTAAATTGTTTAAATTCACAATATCTTGGCTCCTGTTCGAGTCTCGGACTTGAGATTTGAACCAATTGTTCCACTCGTCGAGACCCATCCAGTCATCTACTTCATTGCCATTGTGTAAGTGGGAGGGCTTAGCACTAAAATATCATACTCCCATGCTAATCCTATATGGGGACTGGAAAAAATTTAACCCCTCTAAGCAATTGAGCTTGGAAATTGATTTTTGGTGGCCCGCCATATTTTCGTATTAGCGTGAGCTTTACGTGGAATCGACTTCCTCTCCCCCTACAGGGCTTCCCCAGAAATAACTTGAATTCTATGCCACCTTGGTTGACCACATCGGCTGGATTCGAGTGTTTTCGGGGACTAACCCTAGATATATTTTTTCAGGACCATAGCCCCATTTCCTCACCCATATTTAACATTTTTAAATTATTTTAAAACTATAGTTTTATTTTTTAAAATCCCGCATATAGCTCCGAGGATTTTTGAGATTCGTTAATGAAACTAGGACCATAAGTTCTCCTTGTTGAGTTGTTTCATCTGTTATAATTCGTGTGTAGACAGTGGGCTTAGGGGGCGTTATCACTAAAATTAGAATCCCCATGTTATTCTATGGGGTTCGATCTTTTTATGACGTAACGATATTACAGAGATAGAAGGATGAAACTTTGGGATGACTTACTAATCTGTATACCGCTGAGATGTACGTGAACATTTACGTCACAGTTGTAATCCCCGGGGAGAGTTAGTTTCGTTTCCTTTTCCCGAGCTAGAACCGCCCCATTTGCAACTACAGACTCTGGACCGGATCGAATGGATTCCTTTCGTGTTTCCTAACAACCAGGCCCAATTTCGAGTTGCTGGGTGCCCTGCTTCTATTTTATTTAATTGTTTTAAATGATTGTTTAATTGTTTTCACATTCGGTTCAACTCATCTCCAGGTACAATCTGCCGAACCCCCCGCCCCCATGTTGTTGGTCCTATTGTCCCTGTGCAGGGATGTTTAAATTTATTTAAATCGTGATGTTCTCGGGTTTGGCTGGTCCGATAGTATCGTTCAACTATGCTGGTGACCGCCTGCTTGCTCTTCTCAAGAGTTTTAGAAATATTTTTATCTTGTTACGCCAAAGAAGTATAACTTCTTACGCGTGCGTACATAAGTAAACACACACCTTTTTTTTCCAAACTCTCAAAAAATTACATTTCATCTTTTTTCAAATTTTCTGATTTGAATTATGAAATTTCTGATTTATTAGAAACATATTTTGTTTAATTCTTTTATTCTTTATAGAAATCACAGTTTCATTTCTAGAACAAAACGTAGCTTAGCTTCCAGAACACTTAAAGTCAAGTTTATTAAAATATCTCCACCAAAAGTAAGCTTTTAAAAATTCTAAGGTTTTTTTAAAAAAAAACTAGAAACACACACCACACAATCACAATACTCTGAATTTGTAAAGTTTCCTTTTAAAGTATCTAAATATAAGTTAATAAAAATTATAATTATTATTTTACTTGTTTGCTTGTTTTTTCAAATATCTTAATACTTTGATACTAAACAGAACAATAAAACATTTCTAGAATAATTTGAAATTTCTAAGATAACTCAAAACTTTTTGACAAAGGCCACAATATCACAAAAGAAATCTAAACATTTAAAAAAAAATTTATATCTTAATTATACATTAAAAATACTCAAGATTATACAACCTTAATAGTTATTGAATAATTTTCCACATTTCTGTTTTGTTTGAAATCACTTATCTACTTTATAAAAATTGGATTTATCATATTTTTATTTCTGTAATGCATTTTACTATCACTCTAATTAAATAGTTTTATACTATTAGGGGCAACTAAAAAATATTACCTATATTTTTCAACATTTATTATTGTTCTGTAAAAATAAACCTTTCATTAAATGCTTTTTATAAGAAATTTGTGCCATAGATCTGACATTCTTATTGCTGCCTTTTTTAAAGATTTTAAATATTGCTATACATTGTTATAGATGAATTTTGGTTAACTTTATTAGAAGCATACAGAATGCTATACAATATTTTAGAGAAATTATACGATTTTTATAATTAGTTATACACATAATTAATTATTGGGTTGAATTAAATATTCTTTCAAATTCTCTGGGCAAAAAGATGCTAATCAAGAAGGTATCGTGCAAATCAGTCTTAAAATAGCAATAAATGCAAAAAAAAAAAGAATTTGTTCTTTTCAAATTTAATCTTATAAAATAATGGCTCTCTTAGCAGTCTTAGAGTATATTAGAAAAATTATGTGTTTATTTCACGTTACCTCAATAAAAAGAAAAAAAAATGTTTGTGTATCTTTATGTAAACTTAACATACTTTATTTCTTTGAAAATTCTTTTCACAGTTTGAAGCAATTTAAATTGAATATTTAGAAATTATAGATTGGTTCATTTAATACTAAACAAAATTATCGTAATACGTTATGATTACAAACAAAATCATCAAAATAAATACAACTGCGTTTTATTTCAATTTCGCGAGCTATTGTAAGAATCCTTTTAAGTATGGTAAATAATTAATGAACGGTACTCAAAGGCTCATTAGTGTTTTGTATTTTAAATGAGCTATTACCGTTTTTCATAAGTGACTAAAGGCATTATTTTTATACGAGAGACAAATAATATTCTTTCATTTGAATAACAATGCCAATTGAAAATGTTTTAAGAAGATTACGGTACATTCAACCTACGAAAACATACACTTAAATATGTTAATCAACATGAAAGTATTCTAAGAAACTGCTGACAGTTATTTACATTTATATATGTAAAACGAAAAATAAATAAAATAGTAATAGCACAAATGCAATAAAATATTTTTTTCACTTTATCTTACGCGATGATTTAAATACCTGGGCATTAAATCTTAAAAATCGAA